>CM059310.1:8422500-8425000 GCA_030340665.1 Neosalanx taihuensis
CTCTCCCTCCTCTTCTCTCTCCCCCCTCTTGTCTCTCTCCCTCCTCTTCTCTCCCCCCCCTCTTGTCTCTCTCCCTCCTCTTCTCTCTCCCTCCTCTTCTCCCCCCCCTCTTGTCTCTCTCCTCCTCTTCTCTCCTCCCTCCTCTTCTCCCCCCCCCTCTTGTCTCTCTCCCTTCTCTCTCCCCGCTCATGCAGATCTTGCCTGTTCAGATCAACTTCCTCAGTGTTAGTATGTCGAGCTTGTTTGAAGACAAGCTGCTTAAACATCCTCCCAGCAAACCAAAATATCACAAACATCATTTTTAAAGACACAAGCCTTTTCAGGCAGTAAAGGGTTTCTACCTCTTTAACATTTTTCTGACGTCACCCTGATGCAAATCACAAAATCCATTCTAGTCTCAAATATAAGTTCGCCAAATAATGGCTGTACGGAGATTTCATGGGTAGAATGATGACAGATTCTCCCTGTTCAATGTCTGCACAATCGAGTTGGGTGTTTTTTGTCATAAAACACGGAACTACACTGGCGAGAAGCAGCCTGCGAATCTGATTGAACGCGAGTGTGCCTGTGTTCTAGAGAGAAAGCGTGTGTGCATGTGTTGCGTGCGTGCGTGCGTGTGTGTGTGTGTGTGTGAGAGAGAGAGAGACTGATAGAGTGAGCAAGGGAGGGAGGGAGAGAGAGGTGGGAGAGAGTGTGTGATTGAGAAACGGACGGAGGGAGAGAGAAAGGAGAGAGAGTGTGTATGAGAGAGGGAGAGAAAGAGAAAGAGAGAGCAATATAGAAGAAGAGAGAGAGAGAGAGAGAGAGAGAGAGAAGAGAGAGAGAGAGAGAGAGGGGGGGGGGTCGCTGCATCTCTCCCACAGCCGCTGAAGATTCTCCACCAGTGGAGGCATTGATGGATCTGCTGGGGCTTCAAAGAATTAACATCATTACAATCCTGTAAAAAGTCATTATGAGACGCCAAACGAGGCCAAGGCGAAGAGGAAGATCTATCCATTACCCCCCTTCGACATAAAACATACAACAACCAAAAACCCAAGTAAGGGGCATTTTCTGATCAGGATGGAGAGACGGAGAGACCAAGAGGTTCCACGAGGTTCTATCTAATGCTGTTCTACGGATCTGTTCCTGCTGCTGTTTTATTTGATCCTCTGTTCTTCGTTGACCTGATCTAAACATGTGGTGAGCCGTGAGAGAGAGAGGAGGGTGTTGTCAGAAAGAGGAAAGTGAGGAGGGGGGGGGGCATCGAGAGGTGTTCAGATTTTTAGGAAAAGGGGGGAAGACGAACCAGACAAGTGAGAAGGTGAACCGCTGTTGGAAAAGCCCTGCGACACGAAATAATCCAGCCACGGAGAGAAATGGCGTAAAAACAGGTTCTGGAAAGGCAAGAGAAGACAGCCTGCTCTGAGCTGATCCTCACAATCTGACGTTTAACTCTACCAGGGATCTTAAGGGGTGAGTACATGTCGGCGTATGAATCAGTATTGTTGTATTATTTCACATTGTATGTTTGCGCAAAGCATCCGTGTGACGCTGTTGCTCTGTGCGCATATCGATCCTGGCGCACTGTTCCCGCTGGGGGAAATAAGATGTCTGCTGTTAAAACCTGCATACGAATTGGTGACAGAAATGCCCCCCCCCACCCCCCCCCCCCCCCACACACACACACACACACACACGTTATTGTAGACTATATGCACCCTTTTGCCTGTTGATAAGGCACATTTGACTGGAGCTGGCTGGCTCCTCTGCAGAGGACATGGCGGTAGGTGTCTGTCCATCTCTCCCCTAGAATAGAAAATGGGAACCAAGAGGGTCTGCATGGGTTTGGATTGAGATCAGGACCTGATCAGAATGGGGATCAGCCCTGGGGTGGCACCGCACCGTGGCTGGAGCTCTTTAAGAGCTTCATTACGCACATCCACAGCCCCCCTTAGCTCCGTACAGGGATGGATTGATGTTTTCACTTGATAGATCATGGCCGTGTGCTCTCCTACACTGCTCAGGATACGTGATAGCACACCCGGGAGGTCGAATATAGGCGAGCTACCGTTTTAATGTTTGATGGTATTTATGTAAGATAGATTTTAGTTGGTGCTATTTGATACTGAGGAAAACCATCAGGCATAAACCAGACCAAACAAGTACACACACACCCACACACACACACACACACACACACACACACACACACACACACACACACACACCACACACACACACAGTCACACACACACACACACACACACACACACACACACACACACACACACACACACACACACACACACACACAGATAATCAGAAACTAAAACGAACCTCCAACCCCTGTGCAAGCACATGCACACCCTAATTCAAGGAGAGGCCCATTTATATTCAGTGCTGGTTGACCAGGGCTCAGTAAAAGGCAGACTTCAGTTTAACAAGAGCACCTCTGTTCTGATGAGGCTGGTGGAGGTATCTATACTGCAGCCTAGCCTCCAGAAACACAGACAATCTG
>CM059310.1:8430000-8622500 GCA_030340665.1 Neosalanx taihuensis
CTGTGTCTTCTCCTGTCAGGACCATCCATTTAACCGGCTGCTTCTCTACCTGCTCAACAGCATACGTCACTCCTCATTACACATATCACTCCTAATCCTACTCCATCACTCGGCACCCCACTGCCTTTCTGTCACCCCCCCCCCCCCTCCCCAGCCTCCCCAGCCTCCTGCCTCCGTTTCGCGGGGTCGACCTTTCCATCTGCGGCGGGCCTGCGGTGTGCATCCAGCCGCAGCTGCGCGCGCTGCTCTGTACCATTCAGAGCTGCCTGTCTCCGCGCGCCGGCAGATGCTTACGTAAGGGCCAGGCAGGTGCTGCAGACACGTTTCGCTCGCGCCTCGTTTATGGTGTACAGAGACTCGTGCGCTCACCGCTCCCGCCAAGCTGAAGCCAAACGTGAATCTCGGGACTGCTAGCTGCAGCCGCCGCGAGGAAGAAACAAATGTTTTTCCTGTTCGTATGTCGGTTCAGATTTTTGACGGCGACTTAATCTGCGTGCGGTGTGTGAGGGGGATGCTCTGACGGTTGTTCTTCACTGTGGCTCGGCTCGTCTCCGCGTGCTTTTTGCATAAAGATGAGATCAATGTTTTACGTCAAGGTTCCAATGGGACCAAAATATGACATACCGTCTGCACATGCGCAGTCTACTGCACGTAAATCACTCCTCTTATGGACTATAAAAAGAATGTTATGACTTGAAACAGGAGATTCATATCGACACGGTCCTATGCCGCCTGTGTGTTGTTATTCTTGAAAAAGACCCTTAACATTTTTAAATCAGGGGAATGTTATCCTACAAGGATCTTGTATAGACGGCGGTTTTCCATGAAATTCCTTTTTAATATTAAAGGGATGAGACAAAAATGCTCCGCATTGCAGCTTGAATATTTCATTTAAAGTTGAATCTTATCTAATCTAATTTTAATGCGTTTCTTCACCTCAAGAAAAAGTAGGTAAGAAAAAAGAAAAAATAACATTCAAAAGGTTAAATTATTTGGTTAAAACACAGCCCAACCAAAAATATTTAATCAGCCCAACGGTAAGCAATGAGCAGTGTTCAGGCGTCAGGGAGAGCGCGCGCCTGTCTTAAGCCTCGAGAGATCCCGCGAAGGGAGCACGTGAGGCCCTGCCAAGCTGGGCAGCACGCGCCGGTAGTCTTTCAGCACCCCTCCCTCGTGGACAGCGACAGATTGAAGAGGAACGGGCCCGAGCGCGCCAATTCCTCATATCAAATTAAACTTTCATTTTGCATAGTTCTGGTTCTCGGCCAGCAGTGGAAACACTATTTAAACACACCAGCTGAACAACATGCAGCCCGTGAATTCATTTAAATATCGCGAGTCTTGTCTACCTCGCTCAGGCTCTATGTGATACAGAAAGCCAAAATAGGTCAATTATTTTCTTCCGTTTGTTCAATTCCCTCGCACAGTTGCACATTCTACGGCCCTTTGTGTCCCCTTGCTGGTGAAATTTGTGTTTTCAGCGGGTTCATATCCAGACCAACAGACTCCTTCATCACACCCAGGCTACAAACAGCTCAGAATAATAATATGATGAAGAATTAAAATAAGGAACTCTATACACCCCCTAGAGTAGGCGCCTGTTTGAATACAGTTAAAGTAAGTCTAGTTTAGAAGGTGATGCTGCTTGTGTTTGGTGTTCTAAGACATTCAGGACTATGAAAATGGTTTGAGAGGGGAATGTGAAGTTTCCAGTCCTGGGTAGATATAGACTGGAGTTTGAGGAGGGAGGGAGGGAGGGAGGGAGGGAGGGAGGGAGGGAGGGAGGGAGGGAGGGAGGCTGTGTGTGCGCGCAAGGTATTCCTAGGTTACGATTCTCTTGTATTTTGTTTATTTTTAAATGCATTTTGAATGGCTGGGACTGAAAAATATGTTGCGAGGAATTTCTTTTATGAAAGTGGTGAATCAATATAATAAGGACTTAAATCTCCAATCCCACCATTTAGCAGCAGGGGAAGCGGGGAACAGGAAGAGGTTTAGAGGCATTAGCGACAGAGCAAGTTGGCGCCTGTCTTCTGCGCAGGCAGCACTTTCTCCCCACACCAAATTGCCTTTTTAAGGCATGACAGCAATGTGTGTGTGTGTGTGCGTGTGTGTGAGCATTTGGCCCCCTCCCTACAAAGTATGAAATGTAACCCAACCCTCATAAGCTTGTATCTCCTCTTAGCCGTGAGTTTATAGTGAGTGAGCGTGATTTATAAAGCCATTGAGATCTCCTCTCAGACCCCCCTCTCAGACCCCCCCTCCCGGCCCCCCTTCCCAGACCCCCCCCCCCCCCACCTGGGAGCGTAATTACTCTCCAAGATGGATGAGGGTCGTCCAGGCCTCCCTCGCACCCTCGGCTAAATCCCAGCTCTTCCACAGAGCAGCACCTGCTGGGACCACTCTGCTGATGGGAGCGGGCGGCCCACCCATGCCTCACACACGCACACACACACACCACCCAGTCATCCACTAACCCCCCCCCCCCCGTGACTGTCTTTGTGTACATTACTTTGTATGTTGCCCTTCTAAATCCGATCACCCGTGCCAATCCCTATTCTAAAGCCAGTTAAATGACTTTATTCGGCTGTGTTGAACATCTGTGTAACCCTGCATGAAAACATGACCTCGCTAATATCAGAATAGTTGAAGGGGGGGGGGGGGTGGGAGTGGCTGGCAGGACTGCAGGTTGATTCAAAGTTCTGGAAGGATCGTCATGGTACCTCCAGGTTCAGCAAACATGCCGCTCCTCCCTCTGAAGTCAGAATACCATCAATAGACCAAGAGAATACAGTGGCACGTACACACTGTCACACACACACACACACACACTGTCACACACACACACATTCTCCCTCTCCGCTCACACACTCTCCACTCACTCTCCACACACACACACACACACACACAGTGTATCTTGTATGCAGAGTGGAGCAGACACAAACTCTCACATTGACATGCAAATCCACCTGTACTGTGACAGGCAGACACACAAGCGTGTACTGCACCAGGGTGTCTTCCTGCCTCTGTGGTCTTGTCCTGAGTCTGTGTGGAGCTGGCTGCAGCCCCCCAGCCCCCCCTGGTTCTCACCACCCCCCCCCTCCTCTGAACCTGAGGGACTAGTTGTTTAAAGCAGACAGGATACTTGCCTCTGGGCACTGGCTACTCTACAGAAAGCACTCTCTCTCTTTCTCTCTTTCTCTTTCTCTCTCTTCTCTCTTTGGCTCTCACTCACTCTCTGTCTCTCTCCTTTCCCCCCTCCATCTGACACGCCCGTCTCCCCTGCTCGTTAACGACCTCCACTCCTGCTTCGTTAGACCATCTCTAATTGGCTCGCGTTGGATTATTCATGAGCTTGTTTATCGGCTTGTTTGTCTCGAGCTGTGACAAGTCACTCTGCATCCTGGCCGGGCAGGAAGTGTTCCAGGAGCACAATCATCCCCGCTTCTGCCGTCAGACCCGGGTACAGTGTCTGTCTGAAGGCACCGCTGACGACCAGAATAGTGAGAGGGGAGTTCTGTTCTGTAAATCTCCAAATGACTACGGTCAGATTGAGAGGGGGAGGAGGTGGAGGGAGGTTAGGTGAGGAGTGAGAGGAGTGAGAGGAGGTGAGGAGGAGGGAGGGATGGCGGAGAGGGGGGTGGTGGGAGGATGGGAGACAGAGAGAGAGAGATAGAGAGAGAGAGAGAGAGAGAGAGAGAGAGAGAGAGAGAGAGAGAGAAAGAGGAGATAGGAGGGTGAGGTGGTGAAGAGTGAAGAATGTGGCTTGACTCTCGTGGCCTTAAGTGCTGAGAACCCAGCAGTCGGCCTTAATTACGAGGTCACCCTGAAATTAACACTGCAACTGGAGGAAATAACATCCTAAAATGATTATTTTCACCAACAGATTAACCTTCTGTGAAACGTGACTGTCCAGAGTAGATTTTTCTAAGAATAGATTGCAGGGAGGATGATATTCTCATGGAAAGAGAGAGATTCACTCTCCTCTCCAGATTAACCAGGAATAGATTAACTAAGAACAACCCTCAGTTTGAATCACCAAGCTTTTTGCATTACGGTGTGCGTATGTGGATGCCTGAACACACACACACACACACACACACACACACACACACACATTGGAGCGTTTTTGACTGGGTTCACCTATTGATTTGTGTTGTTGCAAAGCAAGGGAGCGATCGCTAACCTGTCCCTCTGTCCCCTTGTCCCCCTGTCCCTCTATCCCCCTGTCCCTCTGTCCCCCTGTCCCTCTGTCCCCCTGTCCCTCTATCCCCCTGACCCTCTGTCCCCCTGTCCCTCTGTCCCCCTGTCCCTCTGTCCCCCTGTCCCTCTATCCCCCTGACCCTCTGTCCCCCTGTCCCTCTGTCCCCCTGTCCCCCTGTCCCCCTATCCCTGTGTCCCCTGGAGGTTGAGAGACTAGGACAGGGCAACAGCTTGACTCGCCTAACAGGCGCATGTGTTTTTTAATACCCGCGGCTGGAACAAAGGCGCTTATGATGGCACGCTGTGTGTTCAAATGCCAGCGTTCAGCGGGGGGGAGGGTGGGGGGGTTCACGGGGGTTTTGGTCTGACCGTTCGTCCTCTCCGGACCTCCTCTGCCTCCCTGCTGCAGCCTCACATGCTGTGGAGGATGAGGCCTTTCATCTGAGCCCACACCGGCTCCCTCATCCCTGGCCTGGCTTCAAGTCTTACCCCGCTTCTGTAGGAGGCCTGTGGATCAGTGACCTGAGCGGGGGGCCAGTCAGGATGGAAGTCTGTCAGACAGACAGTGTACCTTCTGGACCCAACCCTGACCAATTCTGACCCAGGAGCTACATGCTAATGCTAACGCTCAGCCAGAGCTAGCACCCAGAGCTAGCCTCCCGTGTTAACACACCTAGACAGCTGTACTGTACACACACACACACGCTCACAACTCAGAGAAATATGATCTGTGAGTGAGTTACGAGGTGACCTTATCACGCTGATATTATCAATAAAACCTGTCTCTTGGAGGCTGTCTGTGGAATATGTGAGTGTGTCTGTGTGTGTGTGTGCATGTGTGTGTGTGTCAGGGGTGCGTACAAGTGAGCGCACGCATAAATGCCTGGCCCGTGCGTGGGCGTACCATTTGCACGCTGGCATGTGCGTCCAAAGTGTACAAGCGTGTGTGGGAGCAGGGAGTTCTGAGCTGCTGTAGCCTCCGCTAGCCTGGAAGCTGCTCCAGCTTCTCATCCAGGAGGAAGTGGAAGCGTCTCTTATTGGCAGCTCCCGGGAGCCGAATCCATCCTCCTGCTCGCCTGCGCTGAAGTCCTGCTGTTTGGCGCTGTGCTAGCAGCTTGACACCCCCCCCCCCCGCCCCCACCCCCAGCGGATGAGTCCTCGTTGCGCCGATGAAATCGGAACGCAACGTCTCCAGGCCAGGTCCTCCATTATTGTTATTATTGGTTGTTTCCTTGTTTTGTTGCGTCTTTGTTCTGTCGTTCGGTCGAGGATGTGAAGTGAACAAAAAAAACAAAAAAACAAAACAAATGCATATTTATGAAATCTAATTTCAGCCCGACAGGAGAGATACCCAAGCCTTAATTACTTCTGATAAATATGCATGGAGAACCGCATTTTCAAATCTTCAATAATCGCAGCGAAGACGGACGACTCTCGTTACAGTGGAGATTCACACGTGTGATTATCATACATCTGCGAGACGAAAACCCTGAAAATAGCGCCGTTACATCAAGCTTCAAATAACCGAGATCCACAGGCCCTGTCTGAACCCCCACCCCAAATGACTTCCTCAGATCGGAGGTCCCTCAAAGCCATTTTGGACTCAGCATGTCTGCTGAAGCGCTGAGTTGAGGCACGTGGTGGTGTGCAGATGTCTCCTCCCAGTCTGCGGAGATGCCAGCGGTGATCACACTCATCACCATACTTTAGCGTTTTAATAGCCTGGATCCTGAACGCTGTTTAATTGTTCGCTGGCACGGATTGGCTCTCCACCGGCCAGGTGTCTGGAAAGCCTTTGAAACATGAAATCAGCGCCTGGGTCTTTCTGCTGTGTCTGTGTGATGGATCTGCTGCTTGTTTGTTTGTGTTGGGGTGGGGGGGGGGGGGGCGAGGTTGGAGGGGGGGGTGTGTGTGTGTGTTTGGGAACAGGGGAGCTTTATTTGTGTTTAGGGGGCAGGGGGGGGCGTGTGTGTGTGAGTGGGGGAGAGGGGGTGGGGTCTGTGCCGGATTGATGCGTGTGTGGAGGGGGTTCTGTGCGTGCTTGTGTGTGTGTGTGTGTGTTGGGGGGGGGTGTCTTTGCGTGCTTGTGTGTGTGTGTGGGAGGGGGTGGGCATGTGTGATGTGTGTGTGTGTGTGGAGGAGGTTCTGTGCGTGCTTGTGTGCGTGCGTGTGTGTGGGGGGGTGTGTTGGGGGGGTGTCTGTATGTGCATGCAGTGTGTGAGTGTGTGTTGGGGAGGGTGTCTGTATGTGCGTGCAGTGTGTAAGTGTGTGTTGGGGAGGGTGTCTGTATGTGCGTGCAGTGTGTGAGTGTGTGTTGGGCAGGGTGTCTGTATGTGCGTGCAGTGTGTGAGTGTGTGTTGGGGAGGGTGTCTGTATGTGCGTGCAGTGTGTGAGTGTGTTTGGTGTATTCAGCAGACAGTGAGCTTCACATAAAGTCTTTATCACACCTAAACTGCTCCATCTCTCAGAGCCAGAGTGGGATTAACGTCGCCTGTTCCACTGGAACCATGAGGAGGCTAGACAGGGAGGGGGGGGGAGTGTGACTGAGGTGGATGAGGCGGGTGAGGAAAGGGAGGTGGGGTAGGAGGAGGAGGAGGGTGAGGAGGGGGCGAGGTGTCATGCTTCCCCGTCCCCTTGATTGATGTGTCAACAAGCTTTTGTTGCCGTTGTGTTGTCGGAGGACTCAAGTCCATTACACAGCCAGGCTTTTAGGCTTTGAGGTGCCTGTGCTTGGATGCGTAAACCAAACCAAAGCTACACTGGGGCTGCATGCAAGTAATCATGCCTTTGTCTGTAAAGGCTGTTTGGAACAGCAATATGCTCATGGTTTAATGGTAACCTTCCATGCTTCTATGCAAATTTGGTTGATGTATGAATATCTAACGAACAGCTGTTCTCCTACACACACATATTACCCGTACACTGTGACTTTAATCAGCGGTTTGTTTGTGTGCCTTCCAGGTGTGGCGGTTGGCTGTGGAAGCTGTCAGTCTGCAGCGGGCCAATCAGGAGCCCCCCCCAACGAGGAGGATGGACCCGCCCACAGAGTCTACCTAAGCATGCCTGTGGTCCCGCCCCCTCACCGCAGCTCCTCCCTCACGTCGTGCTAGGCCATCTTCTCCTGTAGATCTGAGCGAAACACCTTCCAGAAACACAGCCAGCCTCTAGACCTCCAGACCTCCAGAGGGTCTCCAGGGCCCCCTGTGCTCCCTTCCTCTCCTCCACAACTCAACTCCTTGTCTGCTTTGGTGGGCCTGTTGAACCAGAGGACATGTCAGTGTTGGGTGTGCCTGGCCCGGGCGGCCGTGGTGTTGCTGGGGCTCTGTGCTCTGGCCCTGGGGGTGGGGCCTGGGGCCCTTCCCAGCTGGGGCTCCTCACCCTGGCCCTCACCATCAGCCTCTCCTCCGGCCAGAGACCCGACCTGAACTCTGCCAAGTACCCCATGGTCACCACGGGATACGGAAAGCTACGAGGGATTCGGAAGGATCTGAACAACGAGATCCTGGGCCCGGTGGAGCAGTACCTGGGCGTGCCCTACGCCACCCCGCCCATTGGAGAGCGGCGTTTCCAGCCGCCGGAGGCCCCCGGCTCGTGGCAGGGGATCCGGAACGCCACGCAGTTCGCCCCCGTGTGCCCCCAGAACGTACACGGCGTTCTGCCGGAGATCATGCTGCCCGTCTGGTTCACCGACAACCTGGACGCGGCGGCGGGCTACGTGCAGAACCAGAGCGAGGACTGCCTCTACCTGAACGTCTACGTCCCCACGGAGGACGGTGAGTTCCGGATGGATCATCTTCTCTGATGGTCATTCTGCCGCCGCTCCTGTCTCTATGACGATAGTGACATTTCTGCAACAATATGAAACGACATAATATCGATATAAAAAGAAGGTTGTTGCTTGGCAGAGAGAAAATCTAGGGCAGAGTATGAAAGGGAAAAAGATGTCCCTCTTAAACAAATTAAACAAATAACATGAATCGTATGTATACACAAGAGAATCTTTATCATCTGATGTTGGGCTATATTCGTTTTTTCCTTTGAGCCCTCGGCAAACAATACCACCGTCCTCTTCCAAATCAAAGATATTCTAAATATGGTTCTGAGATTTCTAGGTTTTAGTTCTACATCCTGGTGTTCAGGCTGTTCCTCTGAACAATGTCGGCCTTCCTCTTTTTCCAAAACACACAGGTCTGGATGAGATGTGTTCATTACCATAAGTGGAACACCTTAAAAAGTTACGAAGTGCAGGTAGCGTTAACCGAACCCCAGGCAGATCGACGAGCGTGGACTGAATAATTGGAGAGCAGAATGTGGAATTAGTGTAAAGGAAGGTGAATTGAATTATTTAGAACCTTGAGGAGAGGGTTCTACATAATGACCAGTTCCTGAACAGCAGGTCTCCCTGTGGTCTTCTCGTCTGTCTGTCGTTGTTTTTCTTTCTGGCATGACTGCAGTCCTCCTCAGCCTCTAATAGATGCCTCCTGGATTGTTGGAATGTGAAATGGGATGTCGAAGGGAGATGTTTGTTCAAAGTGCCAAGGCAGCACTCGGAAGCGTGTTAGTGAGATCAGCGAAAAGGATCCTCTCACCTCCACCTGAAGCGCTTCACTTTCACCCCTAATCTGTTTTCACTCAGCCTAAAAGCCTGTTTCAGGAAGTGACATCACAATCCACTCGGCCAGAGACTTGGCTGCCATCCACATTCATTTCCTGTTTCTTTCCGATCAATCGGTTCCGTAGCAACCAAAGAGATAGTAACTGCTCGGTAGCCATTAGAATCTCCAGAGAATAACATAAATGTAGATTTGGGTGATTATGAGGTTTGTGGCAGTGAGGCTGGGGGAAGATGGGCTCAGCGATAGGAAGAACATATTAAATAACTAGCAGTTGACACTGCGGAGGAACTATTGTGTGAATTGCCTTTTGATGCCAGAACAAAACTCACACAAATGATTCTATTTTTGCGCCGCTAGCAGGCCTTGATGTGCTGGAAAGTGGATCAGGATTGTTCTGTTGTTGGAAAGTGGATCAGGATTGTTCTGTTGTTGGAAAGTGGATCAGGATTGTTCTGCAGGGGGAATGAGGCGCAGCAGCACGAGCTAGCTAGCCCTGCCCGCGCTAGCTCATTAGCCTACATATTCCAGCTTTAGCTAATGCCTTGTACAGTTGGGGGGGGGGGGGGAGTGAAACCGAACATCCCCAGGTTCGAGATCGCAAGCCAGCTGAACACTTCTGAAATGAGACCTCGGGTCTCGCGGCCGACTTGCCCAAAACGTCTGGAATGGTTCCGTCAGCGGGAGAAGCCCCACGCACCTCCATGTCTGGATGCTGCGTTGAAATAGGTCAGGGAGAGAGGAAGCGCTGTACATATTGTCCAAGTTCCCCCCCCCCCCATGCGAGTGCAGGGGCGGAGGGGATGGGAGCGCACCGTAATTGCGATGCTCATCCGTACTGGCAGGCAGCAGAGCTTTCTTCTGCAGCATGTCCTACACCTCCCCAGACACAGGGCAAGGAGAGAGAGCGGCCCAGTGTCTTGGGAGCTGGTCTGAGTGTGTGTGAGTGTGTGAGTGTGTGAGTGTGTGAGGGTGTGAGTGTGTGTGTGTGTGTGTGTGTGTGTGTGTGTGTGAGTGTGTGAGAGTGTGAGTGTGTGAGTGTGTGTGTGTGTGAGTGTGTGAGGGTGTGAGTGTGTGTGTGAGTGTGTGAGTGTGTGAGGGTGTGAGTGTGTGTGTGTGAGTGTGTGTGTGTGTGTGTGTGAGTGTGTGTGAGTGTGTGAGGGTGTGTGTGTGTGTGTGTGTGTGTATGTGAGTGTGTGTGTGTGAGTGTGTGTGTGAGTGAGTGTATGTGAGTGTGTGAGGGTGTGAGTGTGTGAGGGTGTGAGTGTGTGAGTGTGTGTGTGTGTGTGTGTGAGTGTGTGAGTGTGTGAGTGTGTGTGAGTGAGTGTGTGAGGGTGTGTGAGTGTGTGTGTATGTGAGTGAGTGTGTGTGTGTGTGCGTGTGTTTGTGTGTCTCTGTGTGTGTCTTTCCCTCTCTGGAGAGTTCCTCTGAGGGTTGATGTTGTCACAGAGCATGCAGTGAGTGCTCCTGCCACTGTTCCAGGCCTTACACTCACTCTGCCCTCTCCTCAGATCACCTCTGCTTTCATCATCTTTGTTTACACATGCTAAGATGATGTCAACCATCGCCAATTGGAAAAGTGTTCTGACATCATCCGTTCTCAATGCTCTCTCACATAACCAGCAAGCTTGTGATACAGTATGTGTATAAGAATTACAATTACAATGATTCATTTAGCAGACGCTTTTATCTAAAGTGACTTAATGTAAGTACAGGGACCTTCTCCCTGAGGCAAGTAGGGTGAAGTGCCTTGCCCAAGGACACACCGTTATGTAGCCACAGCCAGGAATCGAACTCACCCTGCCTCACTGTGAGTTCGAACTCACCCTCCCTCACCTCCTCCCTCTCCTCCTTTCCTCTCCTCCTCCCTCTCCTCCTCCCTCTCCTCTCCTCTGCTGGGTACAGGCTGTGATAGAGGAGGTCACTGCTGTGAATGCTAATCATCAGCTTGTCCTTCGTCACCTGGGCCTGTGTGTCGCATGCTGCTCCCTCCACTCACATGAAATTCAAAAAGCTTTTAGCTAGTAAGGAAAACACAGCTGACCTGTTCTAGCGAGGAGCAAGTTCACATGCTCAGACCGCATGGTCAGACCTCACACGCTGTGGAAGGGGCTTTCATGTAGGTCTGAGGTAGGCAGGGACGTGTGTCATAGCTCCCCCAGCCTCCCCCAGCCTCCCCCTCCTCCTCCAGCCTCCTCCAGCCTCCTCCAGCCTTGCTCAGCCTCCCCCAGCCTCCTCCAGCCTTCATCAGCCTCCCCAAGCCTCCCCTAGCCTCCTCCTCCTCCAGCCTCCCCCCTCCTCATCCAGCCTCCCCTCCAGCCTCCCCCTCCTCCCCCAGCCTCCCCTCCAGCCCCACCCCCCCCCCCCTCCCCCAGCCTCATCCAGCCACACAGCTGCACCTTCTCACATCCTTTATTTTTATCGCCGGTGAAGCGCCCGTTTACTGTCTGGGGTCTTTATTAAAAACCATATTTCAGCAGGCGGGGGCAGCAGGGAGAGGAGGGGGGGTAATAGAGGAGAGGAAGGAGAGGAGATGGAGGGGGGAGGTGGGGGGGGGATGACTGGAAGTACTGGGAACATCTGTCTTGGTGGTGGTGGTGGTGGTGTATGTGTGTGTTGGGGGGGTGGGGGTCTGTGTTAGTGGTAGGGTGGGGCCATGTCTGTGTGTGTGGGGGGGACCATGTCTGTGTGGGGGTCTGGCACCTTGTCAAACAAACACCAGTGTAAGGAACGTGACATATCACTGCTACTGCCTGTTAAGTCATCCTGGGACAGAGGACAGAGGGAGGGAGGGAGGGAGGGAGGGAGGGAGGGAGGGAGGGAGGGAGGGAGGGAGGGAGGGAGGGAGGGAGGGAGGGAGGGTTGGGTGGATGGATGGATGGATGGATGGATGGAGAGGTTAGGAGCCAGTGTGTGTTGGAGGCTTGTGGATCACTGAGTTAAGCAGAAGCCCTGGAGATAGCGCTGCATGTGGGGTGTGTGTTATACATCGCACATGGTGCGTGTGTGTGTGTGTGAGCGCTCTGCATGCTGGCAGACACATGTTGGCTGACTGAAGATGCGTGTTCATCTGTGATCATCTGTTCATGCCTGGATTTCATTAAACAGCAGCCCATTACATCATCTGTCACTCAGAGCTCTGCTCAATCCTAATTGGACAGGACAGGAACCTGCTGTTAGAGGAGCTCTGGAGCATCTGACCTGTATTCTGGGTTTAACAGCCGCATGCTCACATTGTTTACCGTTCTGTAGGAGGGAGCCATAAAGAATTCAGAAATACTATTTCAGTCTTTCATGGTTGCATCATGCCATTGAAGTTGCCCTTAATCTATTTCTTTGCTATTTCACTTAATATTGGTAAAAAAAAAGTAGACTTGGAGAATGCCCTGGAGATAAGAAGAGAAGAAGAAAGATTTTGGTTTTCCCTAATTGAACCGGACCCCTGTGGAGACAGCAGAGAGAGCTGGGTGGTTTGTGTTGGTTCAGAACCGGGCCTGCTCACGACTTCAGGCCCAGAGAGGGGGAGGTTCTTTGGGGGGGGTGGGGGGGGGAGGGGGGTGGGGGGCTGAGTCACCAGGAGTGTGTGGCTGTCTGTCTGGAGCTGGGAGGGGGGGGGGGGGGGCGCTCTCTCCCATCACCACAGTCCAGTGGTGTGCTGTTACTTTATTTCATTGGACCCCCCCCCCCTGCTCCTTTATCCCTGTGAACCCTCTGCTACTCTCTTACCCTACATCCTTACCCCCGTGTGCATTTACGAGACTGTGAGCCGTTACTAAAGAGTACTAAAGACTTTCCCCTCGGGGATCAATAAAGTCATTCTGATTCTGATTAACAGAAAGCAGGGAACATACACATCGATAAAAGACGGACGGATGGATGGATGGATAGATGGATGGATGAATAAGTGCTGCCTCCTAGGGCGCCCAGGTTTGATCTTTGACCCCCCCCCCCCCTCCTCCTAGAGGCCTGATTCAGGTCTGCTCTGCTCTCTAATGGGTGTGGAACCCTGAGAGTCTCCCATCAGGCAGTGTGGTTTCAGAGTGCTGCCTGGATGTGGGGCTCTGCTTCCTTGAAGCAGCCCTTCTCATATCAGGGGTGGAGACGGACGAAATCTCGTCAGCATTGATCCTTAAACTCATAACAAGGACTGGAGTGAGGAGCCAGCCTGAGGTGAGCCTGGTCAGCCTGAAGCTTTGATGAGAAGAGGTGGAGGAGGGAGGGAGGGAGGAGGAGGGAGGGAGGGAGGGAGGGAGGGAGGGAGGGAGGGAGGGAGGGAGGGAGGGAGGGAGGGAGGGAGGGAGGGAGGGAGGGAGATGGAGTGATGAGACTGGTAAGAGAGAGAGAGGACAGAGAGAGATAAATCAGAGAGCAGAGAGAGAGAGAGAGAGAGAGAGAGAGAGAGAGAGAGGACATGGATGGAGCTGGGTCGCCCCCAGGAGTTGCTAGTGAGATGGACTGGGAGATCTGGGAGGGGGTCTGTGAGGCTGGGTGCACAGCAGACGTAGCGGGGCTGTGATGCTGTGTGTGAGCCATTACACAGCACTGGAGCACTGAGGGCCTTTAGCTAGTGGCTGGTGAGAGATAGAGTGTAGTGTATTGCTATAGGACAGCATTGGCCGGTGTGGTGTGTGTGTGTGTGGTGTGTGTGTGTGTGTGCGTGTGTGTGTGTGTGTGTGTGTGTGTGTGTGTGTGTGTGTGTGTGTGTGTGTGTGTGTGTGAAAGAGGGAGGGGGAGATAGGGGGAGAGAGAATGAGAGAGAGGGGGGAGAGAGAGAGAGAGAGAGAGAGAGAGAGAGAGAGAGGGGTGTGCCTCTCCTGACAGAAGCGGAGCAGAAACAAATGAGCAGGATGTGTATCTGGCAGGCTTACATCCTCTGTCTCCTCAGGCTTCCTGTGGATCAGGCTGATCAGCTTGTCATTGGCCTGGCCCTTCACAGGGTCACCGGCTGCCTCTGTTTCAAGCTTAATGGGGGCCACTGCTGTGACCTTCAGTGTCTTTACTGTGGATACTGATTCACTGGGCCTGCTGCTTCAACACCCAGAGCCTGTCTGTCTGTCTGTCTGTCCGTCTGTCTGTCTCCCAACCTGTCTCCCAACCTGTCTGTCTGTCCGTCTGTCTGTCTCCAACCTGTCTGTCTGTCTGTCTGTCTCCCAACCTGTCTGTTTGTCTGTCTGTCTGTCTCCCAACCTGTCTGTCTGTCTGTCTCCCAACCTGTCTGTCTGTCTGTCTGTCTCCCAACCTGTCTGTCTGTCTGTCTCCCAACCTGGCTGACTGTCTGTCTCCCAACCTGTCTGTCTGTGTGTCTGTCTCCCAACATGTCTGGCTGTCTCCCTGCCTGTCTGCCTGTCTGTCTGTCTCGCAACCTGTCTGTCTCCCAGCCTGTCTGTCTGTCTGTCTCCCAGCCTGTCTCCCAGCCTTGTCTGTCTGTCTGTCTCCCAGCCTGTCTGTCTGTCTCCCAGCCTGTCTGTCTGTCTGTCTCCCAGCCTGTCTGTCTGTCTCCCAGCCTGTCTCCAGCCTGTCTGTCTCCCAGCCTGTCTGTCTGTCTCCCAGCCTGTCTGTCTGTCTCCCAGCCTGTCTGTCTGTCTCCCAGCCTGTCTGTCTGTCTCCTGCTCGTCATTCAATCTCTCTTTATAGTGAAACTCTCAAACAGATCAAGGTCTCCTGCCTAATGTTATTACACAGACGTAACTTTGCCTGCCTAAGAAAAGTGCCTGGAAATCAAAGTTGTCCTCCACTTTACCCGTAGCAATGTTTCATTGCTGTGTGAGGTTCAACACACCAAGCATCTTGTAGGTCCAGGCTTTGACCCTGGTGCTCATATTGAAGCTACTCATCCAGGCTGGGTGTTAGCGGAGCCCCCAGCTGATGGGAGGCCCCTGGGCATGGGACTCCAGAGGGCTGAAGAGCTGAGATGAGTGGGGTCTGGATCTCTGCTTGCTCCGCATTCTCCCAACTCTTCTCTGACCGCCAAGAATGATGGCTTGATTCTGAGTATTGATTTCCCCTTGGCAAAGGCCCGAGAGAGAGAGAGAGAGAGAGAGAGAGACAGAGAGAGAGAGAGAGAGAAAAGAGAGAGAGAGAGAGAGAGAGAGAGAGAGAGAGAGAGAGAGAGAGAGAGAGAGAGAGAGAGAGAGAGAGAGAGAGAGAGGGATGAATTGTGTTGTGTTGTCTCTTCACTTACTGTGCTCCTAGTTCACCTCTCGCTTTCTTTGTTTCTTTGTTTGTGTGTTGTTTGTGGTTTATTTGTTTGATTTTCTTTAGGCTTGTTGAGCTGATGCAATCTGTTTGAATTTAGTATTTTCTCTTCCTCTCCCCCTGCCTCCCTCCCCCATCCCTCCCTCCCACCCCTCCCCTTGTCTTAATCTTAGGTCCGCGCTCACCAAAAACACGACGAGACGACCATGAACCAGACCCAGAGATGAAGGTACTTTGGTTGCATGTTTTTTTTTGGGTGGTGTTGGAGCTGGGGGGTGGGTGTTTACATTAGAGGACAAAGTGAAGTGATGTGGGGGTGTCTGTAATTGTTCATTACCGATTATAACTGGCTCGCAATGGTAATACCCAATTATACTGTCCTTTCAAAGGAGACCCCACCTACACTCCCCGCCTCTCTCTCTCTCTCTCTCTCTCTCTCTCTCTCTCTCTCTCTCTCTTTCTCTCTCTCTCTCTCCCTCTCTCTATCTCTCTCTCCCTCTATCTCTCTCTCTCTCCCTCCCCCTATCTCTCCCTCTCCCTCTATCTCTCTCTCTCTCCCTCTCTCCCTCTATCTCTCTCTCTCTCTCCCCTCTCTCTCCCCCTCTCTCTCTCTCTCTCTCTCTCTCTCTCTCTCTCTCTCTCTCTCTCTCTCTCTCTCTCTCCCAGGCAGACAGACCCCTTTGGTTTGAATTGTTCCAGAACAGACAGCCAGCACAGAGCATTTGAACTAACTGGCTTTGTTGTAACCCAAGTGGGCCATGAACCATATGGGAGAGATTTGACTCATCTCATTGATCCGCTCTGAACAATCACTCTTAGTGTTTTACAAACTGAATCAATCCTAGTGTGTGGTCTTGGTGTGTCCACAGGACAGAGGAGAGAGAGATACAGACAGAGAGAGAGAGAGAGATACAGACAGAGAGATAGAGAGAGAGATAGAGAGAGAGAGACAGAGAGATGAGATAGAGAGATAGAGAGAGATAGAGAAACAGAGAGATGAGATAGAGAGAGAGATGGAGAGAGAGATAGAGAGAGAGAGAGATGAGATAGAGAGAGATAGAGAAACAGAGATATGAGATAGAGAGAGATAGAGAGATAGAGAGAGAGATAGAGAGAGAGAAACAGAGAGATGAGATAGAGAGATAGAGAGAGATAGAGAAAGAGAGAGAGAGACAATGTATGCTTACAGTCCTGTGTGTGTGTGTGTGTGTGTGTGTGTTTGCATCTGTGCATAGCTGTGTAGATATTTCTAAACACAGTTCACACTGCATGTATGAAAACACGATGTGGCCATTATGACTCGGTTGGTGTGTTAAATCCCTCCCATTCGCCCCGTCTGTAACTGCTATGGTTTAAAAAGAGTGGGATTGAGCTAATCCAATTGTGCAGTTTCAGAGGTGGAAAGTGAGGAGAAGGATTTCTCCAGGAATGTGGAGGAGAGAGGAGCAGAGTGACAGAGCAGAGATGAAAGAGGGAGGGCACAGGGGAGGGCGAGGAGGAGAAGAGCCTTCGTGATGAAGACAAGCGCATGATGAAATGACATTTATGGAGCGCTGAAAGAGAGGAAAAAGCAAAAGAAGGGCAAGAGGGAGAGGTAGAGAGAGGGAGGGTGAGAGAGGAAGAGGGAGAGAGAGGGACAGAGAGAGAGAGAAAAGAAGTGATGGAGGGAGAGGGGGGAACAGTAAAGAGGGGGAAGATAGAGAGAGCTAGTGAATGCTGTCCCCTATGAAGAGAGGGGGGAGGAGAGATGAAGGGAGCAGAATCCACTGCAGTGGGGGAGGAGAGAGAGAGACTGAGAGAGAGAGAGAGAGAGAGAGAGAGAGAGAGAGACGGAGAGAGAGAGAAAGCAGAGGAGCTTCTGAGGGGGAGAGAGCGTGAGAGAGCTGGGTTTGAAGCAGGGAATGAGAAGAGTGTGCTAGTGTGTTTTTGATGCAGGAGGACAGTGGGGGTCTTGTTACACTGGCCTCGGCTCTGGACTGAATCTCTCTCTCTCTTTATCCATCCAGCATGCATTCCGACTTCCATACTTTCCTCCATCCCTCCTTCCCTCACTCCTTTCTTTCATCCCTCCTTCCCTCCATCTCTCCACTTTTCTCCTCCTCTCCCTCTCTCCTTGCATCCCTCTTTTTCTCCCTCTATCTTTCATCCTCCCTCCCTCCCTCCCTCCCTCCCTCCCTCCCTCCCCTCTGTCTCTGCTCCATCTGTGCAGTGCTCTCTCCTGGCCCCAGTCTCCATCACTGAGGGGCCTCACAGTTCCAAATGACACGTTCTCCTTCACATTATCATTCACTAGTACATGCATGAGGACTTTCCACAGGCACTCTCTGTCTCTTACACACACACACACACACACACACACACACACACCGAGACACACCCAGACACTCAGGCACACACATTCAGAGACAAACATAGAGGCACTCACACACACTCAGACACACACACACACTCAGACACACACACACACTCCCTCTGCCCAGGCGCTCCATTAGTCTCCATTACTCTGCAATTCTTAGTGACTTCCTCCCTAACAGCTGGCCCCTACAGTGCAGAGTTGTGGCAGAGCGCCCAGTCCATCCTTCAGTCAAGTGTTTAGACGGGCCCCCTCTGACCCCCTGGACCCCCGGCCTCCCCAGGCCTCAGCTGGCCCCTTCCAGCCCCCGCTGGTCCTGTGGAGGTGCCCTTCTTCCTGGCCCTGCTGTCTACAGTACACAGCACCACTGGATGATTGTGTTACAGCTGTAAACTGGGTCCTCAGGAGAACACAACTAGGTTACTGTGTTCGTTCCATACGGTGCTGTACATGCAGCGACATGCTGCCTGGGGAGGGACACCCCCACTGGGAGGGAGGGAGAGGGGGAGGGAGGGGGGGAAAGAGAGGAGGGAGGGGGGAGAGGAGGAAGGGTGGGGAGGGGGAGGGAGGGAGAGGGGGAGGGAGGGAGGGAGGGAGGGAGGGAGGGAGGGAGGGAGGGAGGGAGGGAGGGAGGGAGGGAGGAGGGTGGAGGGTGGAGGGGGCCTGGTGATGAAGGCTCCATGAACACACTCCCACCCTGGGCTCCATGAACACACTCCCACCCTGGGCTCCATGAACACACTCCCACCCTGGGCTCCATGAACACACTCCCACCCTGGGCTCCATGAACACACTCCCACCCTGGGCTCCATGAACACACTCCCACCCTGGGCTCCGGCGCTCTAGTAATGCTGCCGTAATTGAACTTGTTTACATCTCCTCTGGGAAATCAGCACTGGCTCACTATCCACTGGAGAGAGAGGGACAAAGGGTGGGGGAGAGAGGCAGAGAGAAAGAGGGGGAGAGAGAGAGACAGAGGAAGGAGAGAGGAGAGATAGAGGGCAAGAGAGGTAGAGAGAGAGAGGGGGAAAGAAAGAGAGAGACAGAAGGAGGGGGATAGGAGAGAGATAGAGGGCAAGAGAGGTAGAGAGAGAGGGGGAAAGAGAGAGACATAAGGAGGGGGAAAGGAGAGAGATAGAGGGCAAGAGAGGTAGAGAAAGGGGGAAAGAGAGAGAGACAGAAGGAGGGAGAGAGAGACAGAGGAAGGAGAGAGGAGAGAGATAGAGGGCAAGAGAGGTAGAGAGAGAGAGAGGCTGTGAGAGGCAGAGGAAAAAATGGACCGATTGGAAACAGAAAGAGATAGATAGATGAATATGGTGAAAGAAAGATAGAGAGATAATAGGACGTGTTGTGTAATGTGGGAGTGTATGTATGTCATTGAAATGTGAGCCAAGGATGAATGCATTGTGTTTATAATGTGTGTGCATGCGCATGTATGCATCAGTGTGTGCATGTAAGCGTGTGTGTGTGTGTGTGCGCGTTAGCGATGCGTCCCTGCGCATGTGTAACCTGAGTTTTAGGTGATGATGCAGGCGGTGTGCAAATACGTGAGTAGAATGTGTTACCACGGCAACAGGCAGCGAGTGAGTCAGTGCAATGGAATGGCCGGTGCAGTTCTATTACAGAGAGAGGAGGCAGTTTCCATAGCGACTCAGCGTCGCAGCTGCCTATGCATGAGTGTGTGTGTATCTGTGTGTGTGCGTGTATCTGTGTGTGTATGTGTGTGTATCTGTGTTTGTGTATCTGTGTGTGTATCTGTGTGTGCGTGTGTATCTGTGTGTGTGTGTGTGTGTGTGTGTGTGTGTGTGTGCGTGTGCGTGTGTCTGTGTGTGTGCGTGTGTGTGTCTGTGTGTGTGTGCATATCTGTGTGTGTGTGTGTGTGTATCTGTGTGTTTGTGTGTGTGTGTATCTGTGTGTGTGTGTGCGTGTGTCTGTGTGTGTGTGTGTCCATGAACGGACCTTGCTGTTTATGACTGTGGGTTTCATCTAATCCTCTCCTACCATTTTACGGAAACTCCATCTCTCCCAATCTCTCTCTCTCCCCCTCTCTCCCCCTCTCTCCCCCTCTCTCCCCCTCTCTCCCCCTCTGCCCTCCCTCCTTTCTTCCTGTCTCTCAGTCTCTCTGATCACATCTCTCTCCAGAAGCTCATCAGTGGAACAGATGTGCTGCAGCAGTTGTTTATGTTTCCACTTAACGTGTAACGTGTGGCTTTCCCAGGTCTGATCCAGAGGTCTGATCCAGAGGTCTGATCCAGAGGTCTGATCCAGAGGTCTGATCCAGAGATCTGATCCAGAGGTCTGATCCAGAGATCTGATCCAGAGGTCTGATCCAGAGGTCTGATCCAGAGGTCTGATCCAGAGGTCTGATCCAGAGATCTGATCCAGAGGTCTGATCCAGAGGTCTGATCCAGAGGTCTGATCCAGAGGTCTGATCCAGAGGTCTGATCCAGAGGTCTGATCCAGAGGTCTGATCCAGAGGTCTGATCCAGAGATCTGATCCAGAGCAGAGGCCTAGCCTGGCTGGACAGCACTGGCAGGCTGGCCTTATTAAAGACACACTGAATACACCAGGGTCCCAGAGGGAGGGAGAAGAGAGGGGAGAGAGACACTGAGACATGTAGAGAGGGAGGGAGAGAGAGTGAGGGGAGAGAGACACTGAGACATGTAGAGAGGGAGGGAGAGAGTGAGGGGAGAGAGACACTGAGACATGTAGAGAGGGAGGGAGAGAGTGAGGGGAGAGAGACACTGAGACATGTAGAGAGGGAGGGAGGGAGAGTTAGGGGAGAGAGACACTGAGACATGTAGAGAGGGAGGGAGAGAGTGAGGGGAGGGAAGTTCAAAGAGAGCGAGAGAGACGCACAGAAAGAGAGGAAGAGACAGTGTGTCATGTGACCTCGCGGGGGGGGGGGGGGGAAGAGCGTCACCATGACGACACACAGAGAACAGAGGGACACCCAGAGAGGACAGAATGACAGACAGCAGCACACCGGACTCCCCGGAAACAAACCTGCTCTTAGATGAGATCCGATCAGTTCAGATTAGATTAGAGAGGACTTTATCACCGAGGGGGGGGGGGATTCAAACTAAACACACAACATTCCCCCTTCATCCCCCCCACAGTGTCTCTCCTTCTCATCCCCCTCCAGCACCTTGCCCCCCCCCCCCATCCTGCGCTCCTCTCATCCCGTCCTTCTGTCCAATCAGCAGATTTGGCAGGAAGGATGATTTCGACTGTAGAGATTAGCATAAGACAGTACTGCGTCTGCTAACTAGCAGCGGAAGCAGCCGCAGCGAGGAGCTATATAAAGACGTGATTCATTCATGGCCAGCCAGCGCAGACAGGGAAGTGATGGGGGATCATGTCTGGCTGACTGTACCAGAGATGATGCAGATGGCAAGAATACCCTCCGGCTTCGGTGTTCTGAACTGTGTGTGGCGAGATCGCAGGCAGTTGATCGTCTAACGAGAGTTTCAAATTGACTTTGGATCTGTTTTGTCACGCCCCGTCTCGTGTGTGTGTGTGTGTGTCGTCCTCCCCCCACCCCCACCCCCCCAGATGTCCATGATCGCAGGAAGAAGCCGGTGATGCTGTTCATCCACGGTGGCTCCTACATGGAAGGTTCCGGCAACATGTTCGACGCCAGCGTGCTCTCCGCCTACGGCAACGTCATCGTGGTCACCATGAACTACCGTCTGGGCGTGCTCGGTGAGTCCGCCGCCGCAGACGCTCGTCACTTCCTGTTCGGATCGTCGTGATTCACGCGTCTTCGAAGACGAGGGCGAAAGCCTTCTGGCAGTGTGGGTAACATGAGCAGAGGAGAGAGAGAGAGAGTGTGTGTGAGAGAGAGAGTGAGTGTGTGTGTGTGTGTGTGCATGGATGCTTTGCGTGCGTGTGTGTCAGTGAATGCATGCAAGCATGCTGTATGGTTGTGTGTGTGTGTGTGTGTTAGGCTCTGAGCCAGAGAGTTAGACTGTGGTCAGCTATTCTGAGGCTGTTTCTAACAAGTGTTAGCAAACAAACTACAGAGTACTCCACTGCGGTTGCCATCTTGGGTAATATGATTGTGTTTGTTGCATCAGGAGTGTCTCAGCCTATCAGAGCAGTGAGGAGAGACTGGGACCCTGCACGCCCTCCTCCAGCAGCAGGACAAAACAAACACACTAACATTCATACCCACACCCCCCCCCCCCCCTGCCGGAGCTCTGTCAGAAGGAGGAGCTGCACCTGGGGGAGGTGGGGGGTGGGTGGACAGAGCCACAGTGGAGGGTGGGTGAAAGGTGGGAGATCCAGGGAGATCCTGGGAGATCCAGGGAGGCGTGGTGGGGGGTGGGGGCTGGGTGAGAGCTGGGAGATCCAGGGAGATCCAGGGAGGCGTGGTGGAGGCTGGGTAAGAGGTGGGAGATCCAGGGAGGCGTGGTGGAGGCTGGGTAAGAGGTGGGAGATCCAGGGAGGCGTGGTGGAGGCTGGGTAAGAGGTGGGAGATCCAGGGAGGCGTGGTGGAGGCTGGGTAAGAGGTGGGAGATCCAGGGAGGCGTGGTGGAGGCTGGGTAAGAGGTGGGAGATCCAGGGAGGCGTGGTGGAGGCTGGGTAAGAGGTGGGAGATCCAGGGAGGCGTGGTGGGGGGTGGGGGCTGGGGGAGAGCTGGGGGATCCAGGGAGATCCAGGGAGGCGTGGTGGAGGCTGGGTAAGAGGTGGGAGATCCAGGGAGGCGTGGTGGAGGCTGGGTAAGAGGTGGGAGACCCAGGGAGGCGTGGTGGGGGGTGGGGGCTGGGTGAGAGCTGGGGGATCCAGGGAGGCGTGGTGGAGGCAGGGTAAGAGGTGGGAGATCCAGGGAGGCGTGGTGGGGGGTGGGGGCAGGGTGAGCGTGCACCTGCACCTGCGCTGCTGTGCGCTGCCTGTTTCCCGTCTCATGACGCTTGCCTGCATCAGTCTGACAAACTGGAAACATCAGTGAGTGGAGCGTGTGAACAGTCCTGCAGGCTAGCTGGGCTGTAACGCACTGACAGCCTCTCATGCGCGTCTGAAACGAACACGTTCAAAGTCAGTGGACGCGTGTTCGCGTTGAACTGCTCCCAAAGCCAAACACACAGAGTTACCTGTGTGACATCTGTGTTTGTGTGTGTGTGTGTGTGTACACATATGTGTGTGTGTACGTCTGTGTTTGTATGTGTGTGTGTGTGTGTGTGTGTACATCTGTGTTCAAGCAGGTCATGTGCTATACCTTTGAGCTTCACCAGACTTGACTTTCTTAATTTTATACACACACACACACAAACACACACAACAGACGCACACACACAACGGACGCACACACACCCACGCAGATACACGCTCACACACGTACAGGAGGAACACACACGTATGCACGGTAACCCAGTTGCACGAACGCACACACACACACACACTCAGATGCATGCTCTGCCATTCAGTATGAGTGAGCAGAGCCCTGTGCTGCTGAGCCATGCAGAGCGCTGATGCAGTGTCCTCAATTTCTCTATCATGGTTCAACACTTTGGTATGTGGGCGAGCGAGCAGACTCACCCTTCTCCTCTCTCCCTCTCTCTCTCTACCTCTCCTCTTCTGCCTCTCTTTATTCCTCTACCTCTCCCCCTTCTCCTCTCTTTCCCTCTACAGCACTCACCCTCTCCTTTTTTCTCTCTCTCTCTCTCTCTCTCTCTCTCTCTCTCCCTCTCTTCATCTCGCCCTCTCTCTCTCTCTCTGTTCTGCTTTAAATGGGTTACTCTACTGTACTGAGGGGATTATATGTGTGTGGTTGTGTGTGATGTGCTTAGTGTGTTTAGTGGGCGCCGTGTGAATGTGTGTGTGAGTGCGTGTATGGGCTGTGTGTTTCAGGATTGGTGTGTTCAGTTGTGTATGTGTGTGTGTGTGTGTATGTATATCCATCCAATGCATGTGTGCGTATGTGTGTGTGTGTGTGTGGGTGCGCGTGTGTATGCAAACATGTGTATTGAAGGCTTCCCCTAGCCATCTCTCAGAACACTGCTCAGGCAGACAGGATTCTAGAATAAAACAGGACACTCTCTGCTCTGTTTCAACAATGGCTTTAGCACATAATCTTCAATTTCATCCTGTTCGTATAAGCAGGGAAGCTCACACATGTGCCAATTGGATTGTAGGCAGCGCCTGTGTCTTTAAGAGAGTGAAAGTGTGCGATGGGTGGGGGGGTGGGGAGGTGGGGGGGTGGGGGAGGCAGAGAGATATGAAGAGCGAGATAGAGACAGGGAGAATAAGAGAGGGTGGGAGGGAGAGAGACAGAGAGGGAGAATAAGATAGGGAGAGAGAGAGAGAGATATAGATATTAGGAGCGTAAGAGAGATGGAGAGGGAGACACAGAGGGGTGGATGGGAACAGTCTAAAAATAAGCTGTCAGAAGTGCTTTTTAAATCTGCAGTGAAGCAAAGAATTCATTCAAACAAATGTTAATGCATCGTGTCAACAACACTCATCCACACTGTGGGTCAGACTCATCCATACTGAGGGGCAGACTCATCCACACTGAGGGTCAGACTCATCCACACTGAGGGTCAGACTCATCCATACTGAGGGTCAGACTCAT
The DNA here is from genome assembly GCA_030340665.1 of Neosalanx taihuensis. Classification (NCBI taxonomy): domain Eukaryota; kingdom Metazoa; phylum Chordata; class Actinopteri; order Osmeriformes; family Salangidae; genus Neosalanx; species Neosalanx taihuensis. Next base: position 8,453,943 of record CM059310.1, read on the forward strand.
CCATACTGTGGGTCAGACTCATCCACACTGAGGGTCAGACTCATCCACAATGAGGGTCAGACTCATCCACACTGAGGGTCAGACTCATCCACACTGAGGGTCAGACTCATCCACACTGAGGGTCAGACTCATCCACAATGAGGGTCAGACTCATCCACACTGAGGGTCAGACTCATCCACGCTGTGGGTCAGACTCATCCACACTGAGGGTCAGACTCATCCACAATGAGGGTCAGACTCATCCACACTGAGGGTCAGACTCATCCACACTGAGGGTCAGACTCATCCACACTGAGGGTCAGACTCATCCACACTGAGGGTCAGACTCATCCACGCTGTGGGGCAGACTCATCCACACTGAGGGTCAGACTCATCCACACTGTGGGTCAGACTCATCCACGCTGTGGGTCAGACTCATCCACACATTATAGTGACCCTCATCCACGGTCTGTGTGTGTGTGCGGTGCAGTGCAGGGGTCTGTGTGTGTGTGTGTGTGGTGTGTGGGTGTGTGTGTGTGTGTGCAGTGCAGGGGTCTGTGTGTTTGTGTTTGTGTGTGTGTGTGTGTGTGTGTGTGTGTGTGCAGTGCAGGGGTCTGTGTGTTTGTGTTTGTGTGTGTTTGTGTGTGTTTGTGTGTGTGTGTGTGTGTGTGTGTGTGTGTGTGTGTGTGTGTGTGTGTGTGCAGAGGGGAATGAGCAGTGTTGCTAGCTGCTCACCTCTGTGTGCTCCAGGCAGAGTGAACCTCCTGGTAGGATCTGAACAGACATCTGCTATGACTGATTAACTCATTAACTAATTAATGAACTCTGGGGAAGGAAGGGCCCACACTGGCTGAGACTGGTGAGTGAGTGAGTGTGTGTGTGTGTGTGTGTGTGTGTGTGTGTGCGTGTGTGTGTGTGTGTGTGTGTGTGAGGAAGAGGGAAAGAGAGAGAGAGGAGAGAGAAAGGGGGCAGATGGAGGAAAGGAGGGAGGGAGTAAAAGAGAGAGAGAATCTTTCTCACATCTGGAGGTGAAATAAAGTACCTCTTCTCCAACGGCTCCTTGGAACTCCTCCTCTCTTTTTCCTCTCCTCCAGTCCTCCTCTCCTCCTCCTCTTCTCCTCCTGTCCTCCTTTCCTCTTCTCCTCTTTCTCTCCTCCTCCTGTCCTCATGTCCTCCTCTCCTCCTCTCCCGCTCCTTCTCTCCTCTCCTCCTCCTCTCCTCTCATCCTCCTCTCCTCCTCCTGTCCTCCTTTCCTCCTCTCTTCCTCTCCTCTCCTCCTCCTCTAAGACATCACCTCCTGGCCCTGCTGAACACCCCCATCACAGACCTGCTCACCTCCTCACCGCTCCTTTCCTCCTCAAACCCTAACAGGCACTGACTTCCTGTATGGTCCTTCTTCATCCTCCTATCGTTGATGCAGAGGAGGACATCAGCTGTGAGTCATTACTTCATCAGCAGGCTGCCTGTTAGGGAGCGTGAACATAATGTGATGATTACACACCTTGGGATGCTCATATGAAATAAGTAGTGCCTGCTCTGGGAGTGAGGCATGATGGGAGGTGATTTGTGGCTGGTGTTTTGGCGAGGCAGAGTTGGGACGTTCAGAAGGAGGCGTTCGGTGGGGGAGGAGGGGCCTGTTCATCTGGGTGAAGGTCCCTGCGTCATGGAGAGTTCCGGAAGAGCTTGTTGACTTTCACTCCGTGAGTCTGGGGGCTTCTGTCAGCAGACGGAGTCTTCACCTCGTCGTCGGCGCTGGCGTACGAACACGTGACACGAGCCGTCACTGCGTCACGCCACACACACTCACACAACCGCACACACACACTGAGAGAGAGAGAGAGAGACAGAGAGACAGAGAGACAGAGAGAGAGAGCTTGCTCCATTACAGAGCAGTAAGAGCAGCAGCTCTAAAGCCTCCTTCTGATGAGAAGCCCAGGTCCTTATCAAACGTGTGTGTGCGTGTGTGTCTGTGTGTGTGCGCGTGTGTGTGACCTGATTGATCCCAGGCCTGACACAATGCAATGAGCAATTTCATTTATGAGTCCAATTTTCCGCTTTAGACACAGCCCCTTGTTTACCGCAATATTAAGAGGAACAAACCGTCCGTGATCAATTTGCTCTGAAAATACCGTTCTTTCCTGTGAGGCTGGCCTCGCTGGGGCCACTGTGGGGCCTCCAGCCTCCAGCCGGCCCAGCACATGTCAGCCTTGTTAGTCTGCTGTTCCCAGTGGAGGATGTTCTCCTCCTCCTCTCCTCCTTTCTCTCCTGCTCTGGAGCCTCAAGTCTTCGAGCCTCAACCCCTCCTCCTTCATCCCCCACCCCCCTCCCTCCCTCATCCCCTTCTCCCTCACCCCCCCTCTTCTCATCCCTGTGTCACACTGATCAGGAGAGTGCTGCATCTTTACCCCTCCATATCTCCCTCTATCTCTCTTTCTCTCATCTCTCTCTCTTTCTCTATGCCTCTTTCTCTCTGCCCCAACCTCTCTACCTCTCTGTACCTCCATTTCTCTCACTGTCATCTTCTCCATACATCCATCTCTCTCTCTCTCTCTCTCTCTCTCTCTCTCTCTCTCTCTCTCTCTCTCTCTCTCTCTCTCTCTCTCTCTCTCTCTCTCTCTCTATATATATATATATATATATATATATATATATGGCACCAGTGATGTCACCTGTTTCGCACGCAGGGCGACAGAGCAGGAACAATCAAGTGTTTGAAAGGGGATTGATAGGTTATATCAATTAGTTAGTTATATCAGTATATATATATACTGTATGTGTATATATATATATATATATATATATATATATACATACAGTATATATATTTATTTTTTTCCGCCTCGTTCAACCTATCTATTGCATTTGTATACATACATATATATGTATACATATATACTGTATGTATATATATATATCACTGTATCATGCAGGATACATGTCTAATGATAATAACCAAATAAATGCTTTACATGTGGTTAGCCTTCGTAAAAGACCTTGTATTCAATCAATCCCCTTTCAAACACTTGATTGTTCCTGCTCTGTCGCCCTGCGTGCGAAACAGGTGACATCACTGGTGCCACGGTAACAAAAAGCCGTTACCGTGGCACCAGGAGAGACAACTCTAGGATCTCGGAGTGAAACTTCCGGGCTTTTTCATCAGAGGTTGGAAATCGACCTCAATCTCTCCTCTCTTCTCTCGCTCTCACCATCCCTCCGTCTTCCCTCTCGTTCACTCCTCCTCCTCCTCCTCCTCCTCCTCCTCCTCCTCCTCGCTCTTCGAGGTTCACCGCTCTCTTCACAGTTCCTTGGCCGCTACCTAAAGCGAGTGTTGAATATGCATGAGCGCTCGGCTAAACTGCTGCTGTCAGCAGTAAAGTCACAAGGAAGCTCTACTCAGCAGACAGGACGAGCTGCGGAGAGAGGGGGGAGGGGTGAGACAGGGGGAGAGAGAGAGATAAAGAGAGATGAAGAGAGATAGAGACAGGGGGGGACAGAGAGAGAGAAAGAGAGATAGATACATGTGGGAGAGAGAGAAAGAGAGATAGAAACAGGGGGGAGAGAGAGAGAGAGAGAGATAGTGACAGGCGGTAGAGAGAGAAAGAGAGAGAAAAAGAGAGAAAAGAGAGATGGAGGAGAGAAATAGAGAGAGCGAGAAATAGAGGGTAAAATTACTGAGAGTGAGGACGAGAAAGAACTTGCCTGACTTATCTTAATTATTGGCAGAAAAAATCATATTCCTTCTTCTCTCCAGCTTATAGACTGAAATGGTGAGAATTGGTTCATGGGATGTATGTGTGCATGTGTGTGTGTGCGCACTCTTTAGTGTGTCTAGTTGAACAAATGTGTGCTGGTGTGCTGTTTGTGTGTGTGTGTGTGTGTGTGTGTGTTGTTTGTGTGTGTGTGTGTGTATTGGTCCAGGTCTCCGTGTCAGAAGTGCTGGTCGGTTGCCAGGCAACTGTGGCTAACAGCACTGTGCACGGCAACTATGAGAACAGACATGAGCCTCTGACCAGTAGCGTGACCAAGGGTCGAAGGTCAGAGGTCATTGAGTCTCACAGGGCTGAGAGTCTGACCCTTATTAGGATGATCCCAGCCCCCTTTGACACGGAAGCAGCAAAGTTCAATCATCGCTTCATCAGTCGTCCAATCACCAGGACAACGGTCGTCAGTGAACCAATCAGAGCGAGGATTGCAGAGGAAGCCCGACCAGTCAGAGAGTAATCTGGATCTCCGTCCCATTTATTTTCAAATCTTCATCGGATGTTTTAATCTCCCCTTTCATCTATCGCTCTCTTTCTTTTTTTCTCTTTTTTTTCCCTCTCTCTCGCTCTCTCAGCATCTTTCCGTCATCTATCTTTACGTTCATCTGTCTTCTCAGAAGATTTCTCATTTTTAGATTTCTCTCTTTCTCTTCTCTCTCAGCTCCCGGGTCAGGGGTCAGTTGCTTTTGTACGTAGTCCTATTTTAGTCTCTTCTTTAACTGTGGTGCTTCCGGCCTTTAAGAACCGGCGGATGGATGAATAGCTGGTCGGTCCCTCCCTCCCTTCCTCTCTCCCTCCCTTCCTTCTCTCTCTTACTGCCCTTTGCTCCTTCCAAACAGGGTCCCTGTCTATGGCGAGTACATAAATGTCTGCCGCAGCCATGGAATCTTTTCAAGCATATTTTCTTGTGTGTGTATGTGTGTGCTTTCCCTCTCCTCTCTGCTAACAAGCCCACTTTACTGTGTTGATTTAAGGTCAGGGGCTTTAAAAACACAAGTGTGATTGCTTGGATCCGGTTAGTTCATCAGATAATACAGGGCTTGACTCATTTAAACAGAACATTTTGGAGAAACTTCCTCACACTTCTAATGAGCAGAGTCTTCGTCAGGAATCTGGTCCAAGGCGCTCATATCTACATCTCTTAATGACCAACCCTCCTATTTCTGTATGTGTGTGTGTGTGTGTGTGTGTGTGTGGTTCCAGGGTTCCTGAGCACGGGGGACCAGTCTGCTAAGGGGAACTACGGCCTTCTGGACCAGATCCAGGCGCTGCGTTGGCTCAACGAGAATGTGGGCCACTTTGGGGGCGACCCAGAGAGGATCACCATCTTCGGGTCAGGAGCTGGAGCCTCCTGCGTTAACCTGCTCATCCTGTCCCACCACTCAGAGGGTGAGGCTGGGGGGCCGGGGAGGGGGTGGGGGGGGGGCTGCAGAGGGCTGACCTCATTGATTTCACAGGGTGAGAGAGAGTGTGGGAGGGAGGGTGGGAGGGGGCACATGCAGAGCGTGGGTGGGGGGGTGAGAACGGGGTGAGGGGGGGGTGGTGTGTGATGATTATTAATCACAGAATCCACAGATGAAAACAGGAGGGACAACAGCAGTGCACTCTCTATGTCTCTCCGTCTTCCCCTCTCTTTCAGTCTTTCTCTGCCTCTTTCTTTATCTCCCTTTCCCTCCTTCCCTCCCTCCTTCGCTCCGTCCGCCGCTAACATCCGCTGCCGCATGCCGTTGTCATGCCGACACATTTGTCTTGTCAGTGCCTCCGTGTGTGATGGAGGGAGTGTGATTGCCAAGTCTAATGTTTACAGTGATTTACTGGAGTCTGGGAATGCAGCAATGTATCTGCAGCTGAGGCCATATGTGCAGCTTTACCCAGCATCCTCCTCTCATATGCATGATTTAAAGGACTCAGGGGGGTATTGTGTGTGTGTGTGTGTGTACATGTGTGTACATGCGTGTGTACATGCATGCGTGTGTGTGTGTGTACACTGTTGTCAGGTTCAGCTTCCTCCTGAAGCCTAACTAAACTCTGGGTTCCCTGGGTTCTCCAGGGCTCTTCCAGCGGGCCATAGCCCAGAGCGGCTCCGCCATCTCCAGCTGGTCGGTCAACTACCGGCCCCTGATGTACACCAAGATCCTGGCCCGGAAGGTGGCCTGCAGAAACGACGACACCACCGAGCTGGTGGAGTGCCTGCGGGGGAAGAGCTTCCGGGAGCTGGTAGACCAGGACATCCAGCCGGCCCGCTGATATGGTTTCCTGCATAAACCCCCCTGTGCCAACTTGCAAGGTTTCAGAAAGCAGTAAAGCTTAAAGATAAGTTGTCTGCAAGTTGGATCTGAACCTAAAACAGACTTAGTCAAATCTTAGGGAGTCAGGTGGCTGAGCGGTTAAGGTGTCGGGCTAGTGATCGGAAGGTTGCGAGTTCAGTTCCAAGCTGTGTCAACATGACATTGTGTCCTTGTCTCTCTCTCTGTGTCTCTCTCCCTGATTCTCTCCCTGTGTCTCTCTCAGTCTCTCTCTTCCTGTTTCTCTCTCTGTCTGTCTCAGTCTCTCTCTCTCTCTCTCTCAGTCTCTCTCTCCCTGTGTCTCTCTCTCTCTCTCTCTCTCTCTCAGTCTCTCTCTCTCTCTCTCTCTCTCTCTCAGTCTCTCTCTCCCTGTGTGTCTCTCTCTCTCTCTCTCTCTCTCTCTCTCTCTCTCTCTCTCTCTCTCTCTCTCTGCATTATTGAACTGTAGTATTGACCTCCATGCCTGTCAGCCACCAAGCAGGAGAGCACAGCAGGACTGAACGGATGGATAGATCTAACACACCCACACTCAGACACACAGACACACACACACACACACACTCAGACACACAGACACACACACACACACTCAGACACACACACTCAGACACACACACACACTCAGACACCCAGACACACACACACACCCACAGTCACACACACAAGCAGGCGTGTGCCCACAGCCATACAGTACACACACACATAGTACAAGTACACACATGCCTAATGCCATACACACACACCATTATACACACAAACACCCACCCTTCCACATACACTCCATCGCACACGAAACCCAGTATGAACCTCGGGTCAGGGATAATTGTTTCATGTTATAATTGAAGCCTCTTTGACTTCAGCCAGTCTTGATCTACCAGTTCATTCAGCCTCACTTCACCACCTTCATCGTCCTCTTCCTCACTCTTCATCCAAGCCTCCTCTTCTTGCTGATGCAGTGCACCAGGAAGCAGGAATCTGTCCATCAAACGGTTGCCCAGACAACCGTTTCCCTCCTGGGGGGTGTGTGAGCTTCAGTAAGCAGCTCCGCCCCAACGCTCCACCTGACAGAACCCCCGCCCCCCCTCCCTCCCTCCCTCCTAGCCCCAGGCTGTACCCAGGCAGACCGTCACCAACCCATACCCACCGTCCCTCACTCATGCATGGAGGCTCAGTCTTAATTTAGCCCCAGGAGGAGGGTAGAGGCCTCCCTCAGGCCTCACCTAAACAAAACATCCTGTCAAGTGATCCACTTTGAACAGCCACGTCCTCTGCTCTGCCAGCAATTAAGTTTCAGCTCCGGACGCTGGAGCTATGAGAGGGAGGGAGGGAGGGAGGGAGGGAGGGAGGGAGGGAGGGAGGGAGGGAGGGAGGGAGGGAGAAAGGGAGGGAGGGAGGGAGGGACAGGCTGGAGCCAGAGGGGGAGAGTGAGAGAAGGAGAACAGTGATATAGAAACTGGATCCTTGAATACAAAGGCAGTAAAGAGAAACTGAAAACATGGTGCTTACGGTTGGAACTGTCCTCCTCCAGCCTGCTAACCCAGCTCACCAGGACTCAGTGGCCCCACCCCCTCTGCTCTGGGTCTGACCTTTACCTGAGGGGATGCCAAGCATCCTCGTTAGCGCCGGGCGCTGATAACGGCCTGACTGGAGGCATGACAGCGAGACAAAACGTCTGAGCGTCTGGAGAAATAAACAAACAAACAAACAAAACCCCCAAATCGTTGGCTTGGTTCCTCCACATCTGGCCCTCTGGCAGAGCGGCGGGCGCCTGAATGGACCCGCCTCTCGCCTGTCGCCCGCTCTTTGTCTCCGTATGTTTGCTCCATTGTGAGGGAATGCCTTTGTTGGGGCCAGAGCGTTCATCACAGGGATTTGGGACTCGGAGCATCAAAAGCAGCCGCAGCATTAGCATGTAGCAGAGGAGACTGATGATGGAGATGAGGGGGTGGGGGGGAGGGGGAGGGGGGTGATGGAGATGAGGGGGGGGATGATGGGATGGTAATGATCACAGGAGATGAGACGCTTCCATCTGGACATGGCCGGCCACAGCATTGACAAACACAGTCCTGGTCTCCAGAACACAGCCCTGGTCTCCAGAACACAGCCCTGGTCTCCAGAACACAGCCCTGGTCTCCAGAACACAGCCCTGATCTCCAGAACACAGCCCTGGTCTCCAGAACACAGCCCTGGTCTCCAGAACACAGCCCTGATCTCCAGAACACAGCCCTGGTCTCCAGAACACAGCCCTGGTCTCCAGAACACAGCCCTGGTCTCCAGAACACAGCCCTGGTCTCCAGAACACAGTCCTGGTCTCCAGAACACAGCCCTGGTCTCCAGAACACAGCCCTGGTCTCCAGAACACAGCCCTGGTCTCCAGAACACAGCCCTGGTCTCCAGAACACAGCCCTGGTCTCCAGAACACAGCCCTGGTCTCCAGAACACAGTCCTGGTCTGGACACCCAGACATTGACATTGATTCATTTAGCAGACGCTTTTATCCAAAGAGACTTACAGGAAGCACAGGGACATTCCCCCTGAGGCAAGTAGGGTGAAGTGCCTTGCCCAAGGACACAACGTCATATCGCCGCGGCCGGGGATCGATCTCACAACCTTCCGATCATGAGGCCAACGCCTTAACCCAGTGGTCTTCAACCCTGGTCCTCAGGACCCACTGTCCTGCATGTTTTACATGTTTCCCTGCTCCAACACACCTGATTCTAATGCATTGGGTCGTTATCTAGCTCTGAAGAATCCTGGTAAACGATCATGCATTGGAATCAGGTGTGTGGGAAGGGGGAAACATCCAAAACATGCAGGACAGTGGGTCCTGAGGACCAGGGTTGAAGACCACTGCCTTAACCGTTGAGCTATCTGACTCTCCTTGACCCAGACCAGGAGGACAGACCTGGCTGAGTGTTAAACAGTCTGCTGGGAAAGCAGCTGGGTGGAGAGAACAGGAAGTAGATGTATGCTTTTAACCACAGTTCACTGGAAGCTACTTGAACTCTGCTAACAGGTTGGAGCTGAAAGAGGGGGGGGGGGGGGGGATTCTAATTCATCATCCGGCACAGTCATCCCTCTCCCCTGTGGAGCGCTGCGTCGCAGGTGAGGAGGCGTGAGGATTCATGAGCCGTGGGAGTCTCCACGCCTGCCTGGCCCTCCTCCTTCCTTCCTCCCCCTCCCTCCCTCCCCCCCTCCCTCCTCCTCACCTCTGCTCTCCTGATGTGCATGTCTCCATGTTTAATTTGGTCCATAAATCTCCTCTCCTTTCCATGCACCCCCCCCCCCCCCCCCACAGTCAGGAGCCATGCTGTGGAGCGTGTGATTGGAGGAGAGGCTGAAGGTAAGGGAGTGTCCTCTCCTGGAGGGGCAGGGGAGAGGGAGGGGAGGAGCGGGGGGGAGGGGAGGGAGAGAGAGAGAGAGAGAGAGAGGGGGGAGGAAGAGAGGTCTGGATCTGTGGGGGAAACCAAGACAGCAGAAGACATTATTCCACAGAAGCTCTGCTCAATATGACCACAGGAGATGTAGGACAAACCTTACTGAGAGACAGAGATTTATATATAGATATTAGAAATATTTAATATCTATCATATTTATATAGATATTTATAGAGAGCTTTACAAAAGAGCATTAGTTAATGATCATAACAACGAGATAGCCCCAACATTTTGGCTAGCCAGAACATGAAGCATAAGATTGTGAAAAACAAAGTGCCAAAGCCAAGAATTGTGGTTTAAAAAACAAGTTTCAAATGTGGCAGTGAAGAGGAATGGATTTCCCCAAGACCCCCTTTTACCCCCCAAAAAAAAGAAAATTCCCATCGGCTGTTCATCGAAGCGTTAAACATCATCAGTGTCATGAAGCACAGTGATCAATCAATAGGATCAATGACAAGCTACACCGTTCACCTCTGATTCTCAATTGTACTGCTCTGACCTTTTTTCCTTGTTCAATAACCCGACGAGCTGTTCGTCTTACCAACACACACTCACAGAGACAATTAAATCTCTCACAGACTTGAATCGATGCTTAAAACTGTGTAAAAAACATTATTGACCAAACACTTCTGAGATTCGCAGAAGTGAACAGCCAGTGTGGGGGTCTGTCTCTGTGTGTGTGTGAGTTGTGTCTGTGCGAGCATGTGTGTAGGTGTGTGTGTGTGTGTGTGAACGTGGGAGTATGCGTTGTGTGTGTCTGTGTGTGAGTGTGTGTGTGTGTGTGTGTGTGAGCATGTGTGTGCGAGCGTGTGTGTGTGTGTGTGTGTGTGTGCGGGGGCAGTCGAGGCTGCTTACTTCTAACAAGCCGTGATATGGTCTTGCTTTGATCTAGAACTGCCCAAACACATGGGATTCCTCCTCTTCTGTCTCTGTGCTTTACTGTGGTACACTTCCCTCAGACAACCCTGCAGAAAGACTCCTACCTCCCCATCTCCCACTCTCTACCCCTCTCCCATTCTCTCCCTCTCACCCCCTACCTCCCACTCTCCCTCTCTCCCACTCTCTCCCCCTTCCTTCCCCTGACCCACTCTCTCTCCATTTCTCTACTTCTGTCCCGCCCTCTCTTCCTCCCCCTCTCTCCCTCCCCCCATCCCCCCCCCCCCTCTCTCTCTCTCTCTCTCTCTGCAGTGAACAAAGAGGTTCTGCTGCAGGGCTGGACACTCAGGCTTTTTCAACATTCTCTTTACAGAACAGATTCGAAAAAAATTGAACCCCAACATGTGTTTGGTAAAACATTCTCACCGTTCCTTTGACTGCCTTCCCTGTGAACGTGTCGAGTGTTGAGGACACTGAACGCTGCTTTACACTGGAAACCACATGTTCATCCACCCAGAACTGAACACAAAGCACAGATCCTCACAGATCATAGCTGTGTGTGCTTGTGTGTGTTTACGCAAGACTGTGAGTGTGTTGGTCTGCATGTATGCAGGTGTGTGTGTGTGTGCCTGTGTGTGTGTGCCTGTGTGCGTGTGAGCGTGTGTACGTGTGTGTGTCTCTCTGCTCTTGGCATCTGCTGGTACAGCTGTCAGTCCAGCCCTCTATGTGGATCCACATCCACAGCAGGGATTAGTGAGCTAACAGACCAGACCAGTCCCCCAGTGGGGTCCCAGCAGTCACACCCCCCTGGCCCCCTGCCACGCCGACTTCCTCCCTTCCTCCTCATCACCCAGCCCCCTCCCTCCCCTGGTCTAGTCTGTTCTGGTGTGCTGACAGAGCAGCAGACAAAAACTAATGCAAAGTAACTTCAAACTGATACCCAGAAATTGTTCATTACTATTCTTTACCTGCATGGTTTAGTAACAACCAGAAAGATCAAAGAATCAAAAGAGCTAATCAGCAAAAAAAAACATTCCAAGTCACATAATAGATTAACTTTAATCTGGGAGTTGGGCTATAAATGATCTTTAAGCATATTAAAGATCTGTGTTAAACACACATAGGATCAGAACTGTGGTTCGCTGACTTCCTGTTCCTGGAGAATGCAGAAAAGGGACGTGACTGCCCTCTGTTGGTGAATGAAGGAACAACAGAAACACGACAAACGACAGTGCAGGAACGAGGAAGCAGGTGCAGGCCTGCAGGAGGCTGGGAGGAGGCTGGTAAGAGGCTGAGAGGAGGCTGAGAGGAGGCTGAGAGGAGGCTGGGAGGAGGCTGGGAGGAGGCTGGGAGGAGGCTGGAAGGAGGCTGGTAAGAGGCTGAGAGGAGGCTGAGAGGAGGCAGTGAGGAGGCTGAGAGGAGGCTGGAAGGAGGCTGAGAGGAGGCTGGGAGGAGACTTTAAGGCTAGGAGGAGGCTGAGAGGCTGGGAGGCTAGGAGGAAGCTGAGAGGAGGCTGAGAGGAGGCTGGTAAAAGGCTTTGAGGGTGGCGGGGGCAGCTGTGAGGTGAGGGCGTGCAGGTGACCTCCTCCTAACCTCTGCTTGTGAAGGAGAACATCAGTCAGGGGGATGAAGAGGCCTTTAAGGTGACGAGGTGGGACAGGTGACAAGTGGAGACCTTGACAAACAATCCAACATGTTTGTTCTGCTGTCGAGAACATATTCTGCAGACGACAGAACCTTTGCCTTTGTGTGATCCTGTGTGTGTGTGTGTGTGTGTGTGTGTGTGTGTGTGTGTGTGTGTGTGTGTGTGTGTGTGTGTGTGTGTGTGTGTGTGTGTGTGTGTGTGTGTGCGTGTGAATGTGAGCCCATGAATATGTGTGTGAAGTTGTCCGTGTCGAGTGTGTGTCTGATGACACTCCACGCTGGAAGCTAATGCTTGATTAATGAAGGCTGCTGGGAGGAGACGACTGCAGGGCAGAACACCTGAGACAAGCAGCCAACCAGGACAGAGACACCAGCAGAGAGAAACCAGCAGAGAGACACCAGCAGAGAGACACCAGCAGAGAGACACCAGCAGAGAGACACCAGCAGAGAGACACCAGCAGAGAGACACCAGCAGAGAGAAACCAGCAGAGAGACACCAGCAGAGAGAAACCAGCAGAGAGACACCAGCAGAGAGACACCAGCAGAGAGAAACCAGCAGAGAGACACCAGCAGAGAGACACCAGCAGAGAGACACCAGCAGAGAGACACCAGCAGAGAGAAACCAGCAGAGAGACACCAGCAGAGAGACACCAGCAGAGAGACACCAGCAGAGAGAAACCAGCAGAGAGACACCAGCAGAGAGACACCAGCAGAGAGAAACCAGCAGAGAGACACCAGCAGAGAGACACCAGCAGAGAGAAACCAGCAGAGAGACACCAGCAGAGAGACACCAGCAGAGAGACACCAGCATCATACAGCTTCCAGGGTGAGGTGGAGACGTTCGTATCAAGGAAGATAAAACACGTTTAAGATTATATTCATGTCAAAGATCTTGGACAGGTGGAGACCTTTGACCAGTCATATCATCATTTAGTCATTTAGCAGATGCTCTTATCCAGAGTGACTTTATATCTGATTAGACCAGCCTGAATATCAGAACCTTGACTTTTTGGGAAGATCTGATTTTTATGTGTTTTTTTACGTCGCTCCAGCGGTGAGTGTTGTCAAACAGGAACTCCTGTCTCTGCGTTCTAGATCGTTCTGTTGGCTCACAGACACCCACATCATCCTCAGTGTCTCACTATAAATCCTCATTAGTCGAGTTTCCTCGATTTAATAAACACACATTTATTTGCAATTAGCTTGTCCCCAAGGAACGACTGCATCTCTGCCGGGAAACAGGAGCCATATTTCACCCTGACAGAACACAACAGCCCCAAGACTTTATTGATTTTCTATTTTTCTCTCTGTATAAATCTGTTTTCTCATATTCCATGAGTCCTGTTCAAAGACTCCTGGGTCTTTAAATACAGGGTCAAAGGTCACAGCAGGAACAGGAGGAGAGGAAGAGAGAGGGACAGGAGGGAGGAGAGGAAGAGAGTGATCACTGGACGTCAGGCAGATTGCCGGCCATGAAACGTCCCAGAGGCAGTCATCTGAGTCAGGCTGGTGAGACCCTACCTCGCCTCACACCCCCCCCCCCCCCCACCCCCCCACCCCTGCCCCCCCATCACCATTAACACCCTCTCACTCACCATCACCACCATACATCACACACACGTCAGCAGTCACCAGAGTAATCACTGTTTCTGACAGGTAAAAACTGCCGCACGACGGCCGCACCGAAGACAGCCGGCAGGATATCCTGTCAGAGCAAAGACGTTTCTTTACAGACGACCGCCGGCCGAATGTTTGGGCCAAAGATGAAACAGTCTTTTTATCGTTGTTAAGAGATGTTCAGCTATGCAGTTGGGGTGGATTGTTATTCATGCAAGTTGTCACTGATGATTAAGAGACAGGACTGACGTGAAAATGATGGGTTTAGAGGCGAATGTCAGCCCAGGGGGAAAGTGAAAAGAAATCTCTGAGAAGCAGCAATTTGTGTCGTCTCGTCGTCAGCCTCCCGCCCCGCGCTCCTCCTTCCTCCCGCCCCGCGCTCCTCCTTCCTCCCGCCTCGCGCTCCTCTTTCATCCCGGACCGCAGCCAGACAACATCCTGTTTGGAGGATTGGAGCGGGAGGAAGTCCCGCTGCGCGTCGGCTAACGTCAACACGTGCATTTCTTCTTCTGGCTTTTGTGCGATTAGCAAACAGCGTGAGCTCTGCGCAGCTAGAGCATGAGCTCTGCGCAGCTACAGCATGAGCTCTGCGCAGCTACAGCATGCATCATGTTCAGATGTTAAATATGTCTGTCGTGGGACATCGTAAAAGGCGGGTTGAGGCAGGAATAATTAAGCACAACAGAGTAGAATAGTAGCTAACCAGTGTATTCATCTGGGGGGGAATGGGGGGAAACTGAACCAGAAATCTCTGGATCTGTTCTTAAACGTTGCGCGAGTACTTGTACCTGGACTAGCATGATACTTGAAAGGTCAGAGACCGTGACAATTCCTGAACCATGATATCTAATTAAATTATTTGCATAATTAACTATTCATACCAGCCCACTTAATTAAATTAGCATATATTAATGATCTTCATTTAGGGAATATCAATCTTGCTTGATTACAATATTTCACGTTTTGTTTTTTATAAGCCCTCGTGGAATAATTAGTGGAGCAATCCAACCGTTTTTAATTGCATGTCATTTACAACAGTTAAAAAAAAATCTCTAATTATTCATAATCCTGGGTCCTAATGAAAACCATTTAACTTCCTAAATTAGGAACAAGCAGAGGCGCTTCCTGAAAGAAACTCCCCTTTTCTGTCTTCCAGCATGGAGGAAGTTAAGGCTGGAAGTTAAGGATGCACGTCCTGTTAAGAGGATGACTCCCCTCTGCTAAACTGCAGTACATGATAATCCACACCTCTCATCTTTCAAACCAAACCAACATCTGACAGCATCCACGAGACAGGAAACACTGTGTGATGAAGTGAATCGGAGTGACATCACTTCCTCATTGACAGCAGACAGACATGATCAACTTACCCAACAGTACCAACCGTTGTGACTTTCTCTGCCCCTTCAAACGAGTCCATCTTTCCATCCAGAGGGATCAGAGGCGGTGGAAGATGGGAGAAGATCTGCTGCTGAGAAGCTCATCTGGGCCCCTGGTGTGAGTTCAGACTAACCAGATAAAAACAAACAAGATACGGAGATGTTAATCCACTGTATCAACTGCAGCGCTGCATATTTACATGTGATTATACACCCCCCCCCCCCCACCCCCCCGCGCCCCTTACTGGGTGGAGAGATAGAAAAACCACAAAAATTTAGCAATCCGAGTTAACGAATAAAAAAGATGGAAAGTTGAAACAAACCTTGTGTTTTTTATTGACTGGTCCTCATGAATATTCATGAGTGTGGGACCGTCCTCTCAGGAGAGAGAGAGAGCGTGCCAAGATGAGACGAGGAAGAGGAGGAGGAGGGTGTCTGTCTGCTACAGGAACTAATACTGCTGGAACAACAAACACACAAGTCATTAAATTAGGGAGAGAGAGAGAGAGACAGAGAGACAGAGACACAGAGAGAGAGAGAGCGACAGAGGGAGAGACAGAGAGAAAGAAAGAGAGAGGGAGGAAGAGAGGGAGGAAGAGAGGGAGAAAGAGGGAGAGAGAGAGATAGAAAACCATCTGTCCTGGTTCCAGTGGGAACAGGCACAGCTATTAACGAGGGCCGGGTTGGAAACCAATCAGGAAAACTCAGAACTTCTAGCCAGAATTACAAACTGTAAATCTTGGCAATCGCCCCGTAAACCATAAACAACAAAAAAAGGAAAAACAATCAGGTTAAAATGTTTTTAATTTCATACAATGTGACAGGTGATATACCTGTCCTATATACATACATACCATCTGATTCATCTTATTTAAATAAGGATAAAACTACGTATTTCTTGCACTCTAGCAAATCATCTGATATCAAATCAAAGTGTGACAGGACTTTGAACAGACCAGTGTCATTTTCCTTGATAAGGCTTAATAAATATCTCACACAGGAGAGTAATCTTGTAACACTATGCCCACACTGTGTGCAAGTTTAATCAAGTACAGGAAGAATTGAGATTAACATAGAGAATATATTTCCTTGGCTTGTCTGGGTTAAACCCTATGACCTGGAAGAAGGTGTACATGTTGGGACGCGATCTGACCCTGAAGATACACGATGTGAAATCATTTAGACGTTTTATCTTATATCATACTATACAACGAACATTTTCAACCTCCACCTCCCTTTAAGAAGATGTAGGCTGTTTCCCAGACACGGATTAATCCTAGTCTGAGGTAAAAAATTAGGATTCCATGTCTGGGAAAGTGGGACGTCAGTTTTAAAGGAGATGTTAGTGTTGCTAAACACACTGGATCACAGACATCATGTCAGGTTACATCATCAGTACTGGGTAAAAGTCTACGGCATAAACACAAATAAAAAATATATAAAATAAAAGATGCTCAAAGAAATTATGAAATGAAAAGACTTGAAATGAAAATTATCATAACGCTGACCTTTCTTACTGCTGAACAAATACAAAACACACATCAAAAAATACTTAAGACGATGTTCATGTAACATATTAAAAATAAAGTTGGTGCCCAAGACTTTTGCACAGTACTGTACGTCAACAATCACAACAAACTAAATCAACACACAACCAAGATGAGTTAAAACCAACACAACTGTCATTTAGTGTTAGACTTGATAACAGAAATCACACTAACTAATGAGTTAGCTAAACACAACACAACAAAAACCAACAAAACAAAAGGATTGCAACAAAGTTCACCGATGTGTTTTGTTTCTGGAAGTAGGACTGTAATGTCAGAGAAGGCAGACATGGTTTATATTGCAGAGAGAGACAGCGTCCATGAGTTCACTAGCTAATTCATCTAACTAGCTATGGCGCCATCAAAACACTTTAAGACAAAAGTGGAAACAGAGAAATGACCGACCAAAAACTAAACTAAACTAAACAAGGTCTTCTATATTGCATTTCCAGTAACTCCACAAACTGGTTCAATAAAAAAACAAAAACATATCATATGAAACTAGACAAAGTATTTGTGTAAAATATACGTACGAAAATATGAATCGTGAACGGAAACCGACTTTAAAATCAGAATTACTCACAAACCGTCACCCCTGACAGTGCTACATTAGTGTGTTCATTCAGCTCTGATATTTAGATCATTTACTTTTTGTTTACAGACTCATTTTGATATTTGGCTCTTTTTTTTTTCCATTCCTTGCTGTTTCTTTTTAACTTTTTCCAGATGACAGCAACATTCACTATTTAATCGCACCTTTTTCCATTTCAATCTCTGCAGACAGATTCAAACGGTCTCTAAATCAGTCAAACAGCAGCCATCTTGTTTGTGAGCAGCGATCTCTTCCTAGAAGTGTAATAAAACCTTTCTAACGAAAGAAAAACCCTTCACTTCTGCCTCCGTCAGAACCAGGTGCTGTTGAGGTCAGCAACAACATCCTTTCAACAAAAAAAAAACATCAAAACTACAAAGAGGAAAACAGGAAGCTACACGTGAAATGGCTTCCAAGTGAACGGATATGGCAGCTCTCGTCCAATCAGACGGTGGCGTTAAGGATTCTAAACAGGAAGCAGCAGTGGCCAGTTTAGGGCAGTTGGTGACAGTTGGTCTCCATAGCAACCATCCCTGCCCACGGTCCTGCCAACCAACCAGCAAAGACTGGAGGGGAGAGAGACAGCAGGACTGTCACAGGGAAGCTGATTGGCTGGCTGGCGGCGGTCAGGGCGTCCGATTGGCTAACTGGTGGTGGTGAGGACGTCTGATTGGCTGGCAGGCGGCAGCGGTCAGGGTGTCTGGGCCCCGGACCTCTTGAAGCTGCCCAGGAGGTTCTGGACACCCTTCTTCATGCTGGTGCTCATACGGCGGGCCACTGAGTCTGCCTGGGGGCCGGGCAGGCCGGAGCTGGGGGGCCGAGCATCTAGAACCTTCTGGTAGCGCAGCTGACAGCACACACCCAGACACAAAGACACACACACAGACACAGACACACACAGACAGACAGACAGAGAGAGAGAGAGAGAGAGAGAGAGAGGAGGAGAGACAGAGAGAGAGAGACAGAGAGAGAGAGAGAGAGAGAGAGAGAGAGACAGAGAGAGAGAGAGAGAGAGAGAGAGAGAGAGAGAGACAGAGAGAGACAGAGAGAGAGACAGAGAGAGAGAGAGAGAGAGAGACACACACACACACACACCATCATTACTCAGGAAGGCTCCTTAGTGAGTGTGCAGATGAGAGCAGAGTGTGTTGGTGTGTCCTGGTGCCTCACCATGCAGGCAGCCTGCACAGCCTCACTCAGACTGGCAGCGTTGGGCTCGCACCAGAACATGTGACACACAAACTCTCCAGGGCTGTCGGCCATGATGAAGGCAAAGGTGTGGACATCCTTCCCCACGCCCATGAAGGACAGGAAACGCACCCGGCACTCTGACATCACTTCCTGCGTCTGTGGAGAGAGAGAGAGAGACGCACACCTTGCATGGTGAACTTACTTAACCCTAGGAGGCTGGAGAGGAGAGAGACACAGAGTGACAGACAGAGAGAGAGAGAGAGAGAGAGAGAGAGAGAGAGAGAGAGAGAGAGAGAGACAGAGAGAGACAGAGAGAGAGACACACACACGCACACAGAGACAGAGAGACAGACAGACAGACAGACAGACAGAGAGACAGAGAGAGAGAGAGGGAGAGAGAGGGAGAGAGAGAGAGACACACACACACAGAGACAGACAGTCAGGACCCACCTCTGCAGCGATGATCGTCAGGGTGGCTGAGGCTACATTCACAGTCACACACGGCCACTCATCCTTCAACCTGGAGTTCAACGCTGTTTCCAGGGCAACGTTCACCATGTCCATCCCTGGAACAGAGAGGAAGAGACGGTGATGATGAGGATGAAAACATCCTCAACAGGGAGCGAGGAAGGTGTTTCAGAACCTGAAACACTGAAGGAAACAACAACATAAAGACATTACAGGAAGTGTCATTTAATACCACTTCAAAACGCTGTGATAGTACTGGGCTGATGATCACAGACGACCAGGATGCATTTCCCTGATCGAGTCAGACAGTAACCATGCAGACACCAAGTCAGGTGTGTGGGAAGGAGAAAACATCTAAAACATGCAGGACTGTGGGCCCTGAGGACCAGGGTTAGGGACCACTGATCTATAACACCCATCCAATCAGACAACCACTGCCCAACACTGGACTACAAACCATCACCACTAACACAGGACTACAAACCGTCACCACTAACACAGGACTACAAACCATCACCACTAACACAGGACTACAAACCGTCACCACTAACACAGGACTACAAACTGTCACCACTAACACAGGACTACAAACCTTCACCACTAACACAGGACTACAAACCGTCACCACTAACACTGGACTACAAACTGTCACCACTAACACAGGACTACAAACCTTCACCACTAACACAGGACTACAAACCGTCACCACTAACACAGGACTACAAACCGTCACCACTAACACAGGACTACAAACCTTCACCACTAACACAGGACTACAAACCGTCACCACTAACACAGGACTACAAACCGTCACCACTAACACAGGACTACAAACCGTCACCACTAACACAGGACTACAAACCTTCACCACTAACACAGGACTACAAACCGTCACCACTAACACAGGACTACAAACCGTCACCACTAACACAGGACTACAAACCGTCACCACTAACACAGGACTACAAACCGTCACCACTAACACAGGACTACAAACCGTCACCACTAACACAGGACTACAAACTGTCACCACGACAGCTAAGAGAAGAAAAAGAACATTCCTTACCAAAGCTTTCCTTACCTGCAGGTTTAGCTACAGGAACGTTACCTAGGTAACACACCTGGAAACACTGGACCAGCTCGTTTTTGGGGGCTGGGAATTCTGTCGAGGAAGAGGAGAGACGAGGAAGAGATGAGATCTCAGAAGGAGAAGAGAAGTTTGGTTCTGGATGCAGGATCTTAGGGGGGGGGGGGGGGGGGGTCAGGGGGGTTCATGGTGAGCTCAAAGGTCACTGGTTCTTACCCTGGAAAGGAATGTCGGCTAGTCTGGAAGGATCCATGCCGAGTTTGCTCACGGAGGTCTTGGAGGTCTTCCTCTGGGCCATGATCTGAGGAAGAAGAGGGCAGGAACACCTTCAGGATCAGGAGCTGGGGGGGTTCAAGAAGCCCCTCTCTACCCTGCACCTCATGCCCCCCCTCATGCACCTCATGCTCCTCATGCCCCCCCCTCATGCTCCTCATGCCCCCCTGCCCCACCCTACCCCTGCCCCCCTGCCCCCCACCCCTGCTCCTCATGCCCCCCTGCCCCACCCTGCTCCTCATGCCCCCCTGCCCCACCCTGCCCACTGCCCCCCTGCCCCTCACCCTGCTCTAAGTCTCTCCAAGAAGCCTATCTGTGGCCTCCTGGTCGTACCTGCAGTGTGCCTGCCAGAGGTGGCATGTTCTCACCTTGGAGCAGATGTCGTGCATGCTGGTGGCTATGTTCTTAGCAGGCGTGTCGCAGCGGAACACGTGACACTTCAGCACATGGCTCAGCTTGTCTCTGGCCACGTACGCAAAGTCCCTGGAAGGAAAGACGGACAGGAAGTGATGTCAGTACCGCAGAACACTCTCTCACTCCCCCCCCCCCCCCACACACACACACACACACACACACACAACAGATGTGACACCGATGGCCTCTACGGATGAAAACTGCAACAGTTCTACAATCATTAAAGCATCAGGGAGCTTTTGAGTGTTAGTGGTCAGTTATAAGATGTTGATGAGCGTATCTACTGACACTACTAACAGACACAGCAGCAGATGGGCGTCGCTTGGGACAGACAGGAAGTGTGGACTGCCAGGAAGACTACCAACACTACAGTGACTACACATCATGGGGCCAATGGGATGAGAGATGGTGGGCGTGTCAATCATACACTACCTGTCCCTGATTGGCCGAGGGCAGCGGGTCAAAGAGAGAAAGCAAATCAAGCATGACAAATCAACCAATCAACTCAAAACAAGTAAGGGAAACAGCACTGGACTTAACAGAGGAAGGAATAACTAGTAACCTGTTTTTTCTGTGTTTTTTTCTGTGTTGTGAACGTTTCAAGAGAAGCACAAGCCTGATTGGCTGATATGCTGAGACACTGACCTGCCGTTGTCCCGCCCCACGCCCCACACACGGATGCTGACGATAGGCTGAGAGTGCAGCACAGTCTGGCCCAGAGGATCAATCAGATTCAGCGTCTCGTTCTCCAGAACCAGCAGCATGTCTTTGCCCTGCGAGGGACAACAAACACCCGGTCAAACATCAGTGACAGTCCAGCCTTCACACACCACAGCGCCCCCTGGTGGTCTGGCTGACCTCCAGGCTCCCCCCCCCCCCCTCACCTCTCCCCAGATCCCAGCTGTGTCGTGCAGGTTGTGTTTGTGGTAGGACAGCTGGCGGATGCAGTTGTTCACCGCAACGCTGCTCTTTCCCGGGGCCATCTCCTCCTCCGATATCTCCACCCAGCCCAGGGAGCGCACCGCAAACACCTGGAGGGAGGGAGGGAGGGAGGGAGGGAGGGAGGGAGGGAGGGAGGGAGGGAGGGAGGGAGGGAGGGAGGGAGGGAGGGAGGGAGGGAGGGAGGGAGGGAGGGAGGGAGGGAGGGAGGGAGGGAGGGAGGGAGGGAGGGAGGGAGGGAGGGAGGGAGGGAGGGAGGGAGGGGCAGAAGTAGAGAGACACAGTAAGATGCGTGTGGAGGTCACAAGGTCAAACTATCAACAAAAAACCCATGTATGTGTGTTTACCTTGGTGTTTGGGTCGTTGAGACACTCCACCCTGTCTTTGTTCTCCGACTGAGAGCAGCTGGGGGAGGAGAGAGGAGGAGACATGATGACATGATGACACACCCCAACACACCTGGACTACCTGGGAAGCTCTTCCCTAGAGACACACACTCTCCTCCCACCTGAGGTTGATGGAAGCGTAGCGCAGGGTGGCTCCTTCAAACTCCTTCAGACTTTGGTCTGAGCTCACATCCTGTTCCTGGTGAGAAGAACACAGCAGCTAATTACTGACGCTGCTAAACAAATCAAACATTTCTTTGTAACGCCTGTTGAAGCGGCTCACTCACCTTCCATAAGTCCTCATCGTTGAACTTGTTTGGGCGGGGAGAGATCCCACTCCATGTCAACTGAGAAGCAGAAGATTAGAGACAAGACAACAACAGTCTACTGTGAGTCTGTAGCCTCTACAGGCATCATAACAGGGTGAGAGAAACAACACAGGCTGAGTTAAATAACTGTTTAAGAATAATCATAATGTTGACATTATCCTAATTGTCATACGAGCTTCTCACAAGTGTTCATTAAGAAGCACCCCTCCATGCCTCTCCTCCTGGCCCCCTGGCCCTCACCTCTGGCTCCTCGCTGGGGGAGACAGCGGGGGACGTGCTGGAGGGTCTCTCCAGGTGCTCCCCCTCCTCTGTGGGGGACGGGGGCTCCCACTGGGTGGTGCCGGTGGGGATGTGCCAGTAGTACGTCCCTGAGGTGTCCCTCACCCTCATCCAGCCTGCTGGCAGGTCTGCATCTGTCTCAAACGCACTGCGGTCCCAGTACGACTCTACCACAGGCAGAGAGACACACACACACAGACAGACACACACACACTTACAGGATTGAAGAGCTGCACACTTATCAGGTGACCCATCAGGATGCTCAACACCAGCTGTGTTCTGAGTTAAACAGGAGAGGTCCAGGTGTTGACAGGGTCACCTGACTTGCTCCTCGTACCTGGGTCAGCGTCCGGGCTGCTGTTGGCCGTGCTGCCTTGAGACAGCGACATGCAGCTGGAGTCTTCATCGCTGGGGGCGCCATTTCGACCTCCCTGAGACATCAGGCACGAGGATCCTCCATCTGCGCTCTCCTCTCTCCTGGACTCACTGCTGCTCTGAGCCTCGGAGGAGTCTGTGTCTCTCTCCCCGGCCGGCAGGAGCAGAGACGACTCCTCCTCGCCCTCCCCCTCCTCCTCCTGAGGAGCAGAGGAGGTGTCGATCAGAAGAGCCTCGCTGACCTCAGAGCACAGAGATCGAAGGCTCTTCAAGGTCCTCTGCTCCTCCAGAAACTCCACATCCTGTGAGTTGTGGTTGGGGTTCTCATCATCCGGACTCCCGTTGAGGTTCAGATTAGCGTCCGGGTTGCGGTTCAGGTCCTGTTTCCTCTCTGCCACTTTGCGCAGCTGATTCTGACCATCTTTGACCCACTTGGCGTTACTTCCCGTTACTTCGCTCTGCCCCTGTTCGTTCTCCTGGTTCCGAACCCGTTCCTCTTCCTGACGGCTCAACTCTCCGTCGTCCATGTCCACCATCGTACCGTTCAGCAGGTCCGAAGGCGTGGATGCGGCGTAATGATGGCGCTTTTTAGAGGATGTGGTTGTTCCTTTGCCATATTTACACGGATCCACGTCAACAAGATCGCTATGAGGAGACCGCAGATCTAAGGTTAGGGTGTTTTCATTAGCCTGGTCACACAGGTTCTCCAGAGACATGGCAGTGATCTGTGAGAGAGGAGAACATTCAAGTCACTGCTGGCAGTAAGAAAAGATACACCTCAAGCAGTTTATCCAGGTTAAGATACACCTCAAGCAGTTTATCCAGGTTAGGCAGCTTTCTTACCAAGACATCATCAAGTAGGTAGATAAATATTCTACCTTACCCACTACCCAGTAATATACACCGGTTGTTAGGTACCTAGTGAATGTTATACTAGTATTCAGTTGACAGCAGTAGATATGATATCATTAAACACCATCTCATCTTAGTGAATGTTATACTAGTATTCACTAGACAGCAGTAGATATGATATCATTAAACACCATCTCATCTTAGTGAATGTTATACTAGTATTCACTAGATAGCAGTAGATATGATATCATTAAACACCATCTCATCTTAGTGAATGTTATACTAGTATTCAGTTGACAGCAGTAGATATGATATCATTAAACACCATCTCATCTTAGTGAATGTTATACTAGTATTCACTAGACAGCAGTAGATATGATATCATTAAACACCATCTCATCTTAGTGAATGTTATACTAGTATTCACTAGACAGCAGTAGATATGATATCATTAAACACCATCTCATCTTAGTGAATGTTATACTAGTATTCACTAGACAGCAGTAGATATGATATCATTAAACACCTCAGATAATATTTCTGATGCTTTCTAACTTATCAACACTGTTACTGTAGCAACAACAGTTAGCTGTCCTGCTAGCCTAGCGCTCATACTACAACTCGGCCATGAATAAGCTTCATCACGAACCGCACTTTCCATAACGCCATGACACATTTACCCACCTTTAAAAAGTTAGTAACTCTTTATTTGCATTCCAGGCTTTGCTAAATATAAACATGTAAACGAAGCAACATTGAAGATGAGTGTGGGCGCAGCAGAGGAAATGACGTCAAGGTGTGACGCCTCAAACCGGAAGTCTCAGCTGCAGCGATGGGTATGGAACATGGATCTATGATATTAACAATTATTATTAATATTATTAATTATTATTTTATACATCCATGGTGTGGAAGCAAACAAAAAAAAATAGAATGTTAAAAGGTATTGAATATTTCATATTTATTAATGTAATGTTTTTTTTTCTAGCTATTTTAGCAGCCTGAATTTAAGTAAATGCGATTTTTTTCCTAAACAGTATGTCGCTAATTTGGTAATAAACTATTGAGTCCAACTGTAGTTGCGTCACTTGCTGCTTTAATACACATTAATGAATCCATCCCATGACGCATCTTTACAGCTCATTTCATGTTTTTGTTTGTTTCAAAATTATCTATATACAGTTTTCCCCCTCAAAAAGGTCAGTGCAAAGTAATTTCGACTTTAAACATTTTTTTTTTTTACAAAAGTACATGTTCATTAAATTAATGAATTATGAAAAAGAGAAACTTGGAAGGACAAGACATCAAACATTCAGTAGTAATCACAATATCAAGCTTTCAGGTGTACAATACTGAAGAAAAAATACAATAAAGTTGCTAAATGTAAAAAAACTAAACGAAAAAAAAAACAATCTGGGTATGTTTACCATTCTACCATCATAAGCAAGGTAAGGTAACATTGTTTTACGCACACAGACATATCGCTACAGTCCATCCACCTCAGACGGGTGCATTTAAAACTCCTTCACAAATACAACCAGGTGCCTCTGATCCAACATGTCAACCAGGTGCCTCTGATCCAACATGTCAACCAGGTGCCTCTGATCCAACATGTCAACCAGGTGCCTCTGATCCAACATGTCAACCAGGTGCCTCTGATCCAACATGTCAACCAGGTGCCTCTGATCCAACATGTGAACCAGGTGCCTCTGATCCAACATGTCAACCAGGTGCCTCTGATACAACATGTCAAACTATCTAAAGATGACATTTCAAAAACATACAGTTAAGTTCAGACTGTGTTAATGAATCCTGTGGCATTAACTATGGAAACAGTAAGCAGTTATTTTTGCGACGCGTCAGCAGTTATGATATGGAAGCTGACTTTAAATGGCACACACACGCACACATGCACACACACACACACACACATTCTTGTTCTCTCAATCTAACACTTTAGTACAGGAAGTACATGTACATGGCAATAATACAAACAAAATATATTCCACAATTATCATCAACTGAATTACATTTAAGCGAGACCAAAAACACATGAATGGGAGCAACATTTGGGATCAAATGCAGACGTGTGGCACGTAACTAGAGTCCAAAAGCATGAGGTAGAATACACTTAGTTTCTACTGCAAAACATCTGTGTTTGTTCAGTAAAGGTTGTCACTTAAGGGGGCATTACAACAGTACCTACACAGGGCTGAGTCCATGGCAAATGCAGGTGGCGTTGGTTTAAGAGCATGCGCACACACACACGCACACACACGCACACACACACGCACACAATTCTGGCCAAAGCATGGTCACTGTAAAACCCAGCGTGCTGCTTTGTAAGATGTACATGTGGTAGTTGTAAATATCGAGTACCATCTTTCTCATCCTCGTCCACTTTGACACGTGAAACTTCTGCACCCCTTCAACTCTTCTCTACCTGAGACATTAAATAAGTCGCTGCACAAGCATGTCGATGAGATGTTGAGTGTGTTGAAAAGCACAGATGCAGGCAGGTTACTGGAGGACACAGTATTTCTTGTAGTCCGACTCAAAGTCCTCATCCATGCTGCTCGTGTCGGCCATCTTTTTGCCGTCGGTTTTGGGCATGAACAGAGAATAATCGACTCCCTGCTGCTCGTAGAACAGGATGTAGGCCGAGTCTTTGTCGACCTCTTCTGACCTCACTTCCTGAAAGTGCGCAACAAAAACAGGAAGTCAATGCTACTACACTGCTGTGTACATATCCCCCCCCCATGTATAGTTAATGCCTACTTTTTATTTTTAATCTTTATTTAAGTCCCATATATGTTCTTTGTTTGCTCCATCCTGTCCCAGTAAATTCCATGTCTGTGCAACTTACATGGCGAATAAAAAACACATTCAGCTCACCTTGCAGCTGCTGTCGTTGTAACAGTACCATTTGTCGTTGGGGTTTTTGGCGTAGGTGACATAGTGCCCTCCTCCAAGGATCCCTGAGTGACACTGTGGACCAAGGTGACAGGTCAGAGGTGAGAGGTCACAGGGTGAGAGGTGACAGGTGAAATCTACATGTGACGTTTGATTCAGAGAAAGCTGAGGAACACCTGAGACAGGTGTGTGTCTGGTACCTGAGGCAGGTGTGTGTCTGGTACCTGAGGCAGGTGTGTCTGGTACCTGAGGCAGGTGTGTGTCTGGTACCTGAGGCAGGTGTGTGTCTGGTACCTGAGGCAGGTGTGTGTCTGGTACCTGAGGCAGGTGTGTGTCTGGTACCTGAGGCAGGTGTGTGTCTGGTACCTGAGGCAGGTGTGTGTCTGGTACCTGAGGCAGGTGTGTGTCTGGTACCTGAGGCAGGTGTGTGTCTGGTACCTGAGGCATGTGTGTCTGGTACCTGAGGCAGGTGTGTGTCTGGTACCTGAGGCAGGTGTGTGTCTGGTACCTGAGGCAGGTGTGTGTCTGGTACCTGAGGCAGGTGTGTGTCTGGTACCTGAGGCAGGTGTGTCTGGTACCTGAGGCAGGTGTGTGTCTGGTACCTGAGGCAGGTGTGTGTCTGGTACCTGAGGCAGGTGTGTGTCTGGTACCTGAGGCAGGTGTGTGTCTGGTACCTGAGGCAGGTGTGTGTCTGGTACCTGAGGCAGGTGTGTGTCTGGTACCTGAGGCAGGTGTGTGTCTGGTACCTGAGGCAGGTGTGTGTCTGGTACCTGAGGCAGGTGTGTGTCTGGTACCTGAGGCAGGTGTGTGTCTGGTACCTGAGGCAGGTGTGTCTGGTACCTGAGGCAGGTGTGTGTCTGGTACCTGAGGCAGGTGTGTGTCTGGTACCTGAGGCAGGTGTGTGTCTGGTACCTGAGGCAGGTGTGTGTCTGGTACCTGAGGCAGGTGTGTCTGGTACCTGAGGCAGGTGTGTGTCTGGTACCTGAGGCAGGTGTGTCTGGTACCTGAGGCAGGTGTGTGTCTGGTACCTGAGGCAGGTGTGTGTCTGGTACCGGCACCAGGCCACTAAACACTCACCGAAATTGCATACAAGTTATAAATGGGCTCCAGGCTGATTTTGTCTCTGTGGTCGTGAGGGGCGTCCAGGTCCATGCTGTCCTCGGTGAAGCCGTTGCTCTCCAGCTCGGAGACGGACGTGGTCACATCCTCCCCGGAGGTGGAGTCCAGACCGGGGCCCTCGGCGTCGCTGCCCGTCCGACTGGGTCCCAGATCCAGGGGGCTCTCCCTGCCACTGTCCAGGCTCTCCTTACTGAGGGACAGCTGGAGCTTGTTGCCCAGGGGGAAACCTCGGGCGCGGCCCTGCCTCCTGGCCTCCCTCCCTGGGCTGGAGGAGGGGCTGCACTCCCTGCTGGGGGTGCTGGTCATCCTGCTTGAACACACAGGATCTGTACACAAACACAGGACATGTTGGTCTTTGCTACAAGGATGACCAGGGGAATCTAAATGTTGATCCAAACAGTGAATCTACACCCAGACAATCAATTAGACAGACAGAACGTTGTGATTAATCTTTCTAGACCTTTCTCGTTGGGGACATTCAAGGCGTTGTTAGAGCTTATGTCTCCACCCCCAGCTCTTCTAGCTCCTCCCACAGAGTCAAGCTCCTCCCCCACCGCCTCCTTCCACTCCGATTGGCCGTCTTCGGGGTCTCTCGGGGTCAGGAACGCACTGGGGTCAAACTGATCTCTGGGGAACCTCACGATCTTCTGAGATTTGATCCAGCGTCCGTTCATGAACTGGAATCGCTTTAAATGGACTATCTGCAATAAGACATGAGAGATCTTTTAGCACATAAGTCTGAGGTGAGTGAGGAGGATGAGGAGGGCAGAAAGGAGGGTGAGTATGGAGGGTGAGGAGGGCAGGGGGAGGGTCAGGGGTTCTGACCAGGATGGGAGGCAGTCTCCACAGGTCCAGCTTCTTGGTGGCCAGGCGGTGGGTCTGACACTTGGAGCAGTAGTACAGCTCATCCTCCCCCAGCTCCTCCTCACTGGTGAAGGCCTGCAGGCAGCTGTCCAGGCTGATGGGTTCAGCCTGAGCCCTCCTGCTCTGCTCCACACTGCTGTGCTCCTCCACGATCTCCACACACACACACACACACACACAGGTCCAAACACACACACACACACAGGTCCAGACAAACACACACACACACCAAGTTAAAACACTTTCCATCAACACAAAACTTGGTATAACCGTTGTAACATGAGTCAGACAGAGGCCAGCAGGGAGGCCAGAGCTGGAGGCCAGCAGGGAGGCAGCCTCTCACCCTCTCCTGGGAGGTCTGGTAGCGCAGGTGGAGGGCTGTGGGGTCCCAGTCCACAGCCAGGAAGGAGCTCCCTACTGCAGCCCTGTCATCATTACACTCCACTGGGCAGCCTCGGCAGAACCTGGAGGAGAGGAGGAGACGAGGCAGAGGGAACCCATGAACTGATCACCCAGCTGGGGGTTAACAGAAGGTTGTGCAGCATGTGTGTTCATGCCTGAGCTCCATACCTGTACCAGGGGCAGCAGGCACACGCGTTCCCATCTTTCTGGACCACCCGCAGGGTGAAGGGGTACTGGTAACCCATGCTGTCATCACTGACAAGCCCCGGAGGAGAAACACACACACACAGATCAACACAGATCCACACACACACACAGATCCACACACACACACACACACGTTACTCAAGGCCTACCTGTGGCACCTGGGATGTGTGTGTGTGTATGTGTGTGTGTATGTGTGTGTGTGTGTGTGTGTGTGTGTGTGTGTGTGTGTGTGTGAGGCCCGTGGGGAGAGAGGCAGCAGTAAGGCAGAGCCAGGCGGACACTGACCAGTCCAGGGCGTGGTTACTGGCCTCCTGAGGGGGCAGAGGGCTGGCCAGCCTGGACACCTGCGTCCACACGGCGTCGTACAGGTCACGGGCCCGCGTGCGCACGGTGCAGGGCACGATGAGGGGCATCCCAAACAAACTGGGCCGGTTCTTCTGGGAGGACAGGAAGTAGAGCTCGGCCCGCATCTGGGAGGAAGAACACACACAGGCACACACACACACAGACACACACACAGAGACACACACACACAGACACACACGTGTCAGCATGTTCCACGGACAGCAGCGAATATCAAACAATCAAGCTGTTTTCATAACACATAACCAACTCCACATGTTAGGAGACCTGCACCTGGAACAGTGTGATCATAATCCCCTGCAGTACCCACCATCTTCCTGTGGATGGCGATGATGTAACCGATGAAGGGGCTGTCGGGGGAGGCTGGGGTGTGTCCGTTAGAGAGGCTGGCGTCGAGGCTGGCCTCCGTCCCACAGGGCA
The DNA here is from genome assembly GCA_030340665.1 of Neosalanx taihuensis. Taxonomy (NCBI): domain Eukaryota; kingdom Metazoa; phylum Chordata; class Actinopteri; order Osmeriformes; family Salangidae; genus Neosalanx; species Neosalanx taihuensis. Next base: position 8,483,941 of record CM059310.1, read on the forward strand.
CCACAGTGCTGGGCATGCCCTCAGGCACCAGCCCCACCCCTGGAGGGTCATCCTCCACCAGGGCCACGCTGCCGTTAACCAGCCCAGGAGAGCCTCTCTCTGCTGGGGAACACAAACACAAGAGGGGCCTCTAGCCAGGAGGACAGGGGACAGGAAGTTGTTCTGTGGCACTCGTGAAGTGACAGGCTTTGTTGTGGTGACAGAGTGGAGTCTGGTCTACCGTCTCTGTCGGCGGCGGCGGCGGAGGGAAGGGGCGTGGGCGAGCCAGGGACGGGGATCTCGAACGCGCAGAGGAAACCGCTCACCGCCCGGCGCACCTTCTGGTTATCGGACGGAAAGTTCTGGAAGAAGGCAGACAAAAGCTGTTTTTAGATGTTTTTTTGTGGCAACTTTAACATCCCAGCTTCCTGTTAGCAGACACAGGGCTAGCTTAGCTTCCTGTTAGCAGACACAGGGCTAGCTTAGCTTCCTGTTAGCAGACACAGGGCTAGCTTAGCTTCCTGTTAGCAGACACAGGGCTAGCTCAGCTTCCTGTTAGCAGACACAGGGCTAGCTTAGCATCCTGTTAGCAGACACAGGGCTAGCTTAGCATCCTGTTAGCAGACACAGGGCTAGCTTAGCATCCTGTTAGCAGACACAGGGCTAGCTTAGCTTCCTGTTAGCAGACACAGGGCTAGCTTAGCTTCCTGTTAGCAGACACATGGCTAGCTTAGCTTCCTGTTAGCAGACACAGTGCTAGCTCAGCTTCCTGTTAGCAGACACAGGGCTAGCTTAGCTTCCTGTTAGCAGACACATGGCTAGTTTAGCTTCCTGTTAGCAGTCACAGGGCTAGCTTAGCTTCCTGTTAGCAGACACAGGTCCAGCTCAGCTGCCTCAGGTTACCTTGATGTTGGAGGCGTGGACCTCAGACAGCAGGATCTGCTCTGGCCTCAGTCCACACAGCTCGCTCAGCAGCCTCTTCAGACCGGTGTACTTCTCGTCTGCGTTGAGACGGAGCCCGTAGCGCACTGGCGCCGAGCCATCCAGCTTGATGACTGCACACAGGGGGAAAACAGCAGGCCAATCACTTCAGTCTGTTCAGAACCACAACCAGAACACATGGTACCAGATACTCTACACGTGATACCCTAACCTCCCTCCCTCTCTTCCTTCCCACTTTCTTTCCTCTCTCTCTCTCTCTCTCTCTCTCTCTCTCTTTCTCTCCCTCTCTCACCCCTCCATCCATCCTCCTTCTCCCTGCCCCCTCCACCCCCTCTCCCTCCCTCCCTCACCCCTCCCTCCCTCCCTCCCTCCCTCCCAGACAGGATTCACAGACTCACCTATGATCTCCAGGTGCATGGAGTTGTCCATGGGCAGAGGCAGGGACAGGAAGTTGAAGGGATCGAAGCGAGAGCTGACGTGACCACAGGTCTTACACTTGACCTGGGAGCGGAGCTGACCGTGGAACAGATCCACCACGATGGAACGGTTCCTCCGCAGGTGGTTCTCCCACGCCTGGACACACACACACACACACACACACACACACACACACACACACACACAGGTGAACACACAAACACCACCATCAACATCAAAGCGCCAGCATGAACATCCCTCACACAGCATCCCTCACAAAACATCAACATCAGAGAAGGAGCGATGGGTTCAACACCAGCATCAACAGCAGCTGACTGTAACCCTCCAGAAACACAGCAACACTGAACCACACCCACGTGGATTCAGAAACCAGGAGAGAGAAACTGCAGGAAACTGTGAGAACTGAGTTAGCAGTGTGGAAGGGAGGGAGGGAGGGAGGGAGGGAGGGAGGGAGGGAGGGAGGGAGGGAGGGAGGGAGGGAGGGAGGGAGGGAGGGAGGGAGGGAGGGAGGGAGGGAGGGAGGGAGGGAGAACTCTGACCTCAGAGGCCACCTTCCAGTCGGGTCGGCCGTCGCTGTCCTTCAGCTCCACATAAGGCTTGTCATGGACGCGGTTCAGGTCCTCATGGAGGCCGTCCAATAGGAAGGCCAGCAGCTCCTGGGAGTCCTGCTGCTGGAAGCCATTAAAGCGAGGAGCGTACTTCGCTATCGTCCACTGAGCAGGCAGGGAAGAAAGGTCAACATGTTAACCAGTTATCATGGTACGGGTTCATTAACAAGACAATAGTGACAGCTGATTGGTGAAGGCAGAAATGAAGACTGACAGCTGATTGGTGGGGTGATTCAGAGGCATGAAGGAGGACTGTGTTCTGATTGGTGGGCTGTACGTACTCTGAGTTTCAGGGGCGCCAGGTTCTTCTGAGTTCCGCTCCACAGTTCCTGCACCAGGTCACCGTAACACTTGGCCATGTGACCCCTCATCCCGATAGGATTGGTCCTGCCAGAGAGAGTGGATGTAGAGCAGTGCACACACACAGACAGGTAAATACACAAGGACACACACAGTCAGGTAAACACACAAGGACACACACACAGAGACAGGTAAACACACAAGGACACACACACACACAGTCAGGTAAATACACACAGGCACATACACATACACACACAAAGACAGACAGACCTACAGCTACACCCCCCCCCCCACACACACACACACACACAGACACACACACACACAGACACACACACACACACACAGACCTGTTGAGCTCGTAGAGGTGCGTCCCTGAGGTGAAGTAATCAGTCAGAGGCTTGGTGTTGCTCACACACTGGATGCTGGAGTTCATGAAGCAGCTGTTTCCCAGGTTACTGAGGCCTGTGGCTCCCTTCTCCGTGGGGACTGTAGGACCCAGCGGAAAAGCTGTTCAAGGGGGGCTGCCGTAGACCCACAACAACCCCAGTCTGCCTGACCCCCCACAATCACCCACAACAGCCTTGGTCTGCCTACACCCTGTATTACAAATACCAAACAATCTTGGAACTCCTAATGTCTGGTTTTAGACACAGGATCTACTAGTACTGGTTACAAATACCAAATAGACTTGAAACAGAGAAAATGCCTGTAATCTGTGTGTGTGTGTGTGTTGGCGTGAGCTGAACCATTATCGTCTCACCGTTGTGACGACTCATCCTGTTGCTGTTAGCGATGAAAGACATCTCCTCCGGCCAGCTCATGTCCTTGTTCCGCACTGAGGGAGAGAGAGACCCACACAGTCATGAAGTCTACCCACAATCCCTCTGAAGCTGTGATGTTCAGACCAGATGAGGTACCTTCGATCACCATGTACTGCTCATCTGGGATCTTCAGCCCCTCCAGAGTGTGGTCCTCATCATCCAGCAGGGTCAGGTAGTTCTGAGGGACAAAGCCAGACAGTTTGAATATGGTATGGAGGAAAGAGTGGCAGAGAGACAGACAGACAGAGACAGACAGACAGAGACAGACAGACAGAGACAGACAGACAGAGACAGACAGACAGAGAGACAGACAGAGACAGAGACAGACAGACAATGACAGACAGACAGACAGACAGAGAGACAGACAGAGACAGAGACAGAGAGACAGATAAGAGACAGACAGAGGTTGGTTCACCTCACTGTTGTAGATCCACAGCCTCATGTCCTCCTCCTTGATCCGGAGTCTCTGAGCCAGGTACTCATGGATGTCCTTAATGGTTCCTACCCTGCTGAAGCAGCCTGTGTACACCAGCACCCGCTTCAGGGGGACACTGGGGGACGGGACGTTACCTGGGGGGGGGGGGACAAAATCAATAACAGGGGAAGACAGGGGAGCTGTGTGAAGGTGAGGGTGGCTGTGTGGAGTTGAGCGGGCTGTGTGGAGTTGAGGGGGCTGTGTGAAGGTGAGGGGGGCTGTGTGGAGGTGAGGGTGGTGTGGGGCTCCTACCCATGTTGACCCAGGCTGTGGACTGAGGGGTGCGAGCAGGTGGCTGTTGCCTGAGGAACAGCAGGTGTCTGGGGAACAGTTCCATCTCTGCTGCGTCTGTCCTGGAGTTCCTGATCACCTGAGAACCACAGCAGGTCGTTCAGAAGGGCTCAGATGAACCGCACACGCCTGATCTGCCTGCCTGTTGCTGTGGTTACTACACACATCTGTACGTACGATCCATACACAAGAATCTCTCGGATCCTTTACAGAAGGAGCCGCTTTATTCACTTCCAGGACTCTGTCACTACACTAACAGAGTTTTATATGAAGCACAGCAGCAGGCGTAGGATCAGGAGTGCGCCATTCTCGTAAACAAACACACCCTGGGTGTCATGGCTGTGTGTTCGTACCGGTCTGGGCAGGCTCAGGTTGGCTCCGTACCAGTGGTACAGAGCCCTCCACACTGGCTCAGGAACCAGCTCAAAGTCCCTCCCCAGGGTGAGGGAGGGGAAGCGTCGAAGCAGAGCCCCCTCCATGGTGAGGGTGGGAGCCTGGGAGAGGGAGAGGGGGAGGGTAACATCACAACATTAGGCTGTACTGCAACATGACCACATAGCTACACTACCAGTTACAAGTTTGGACACCCCCTCCCATACAAATGAATGGGAGGATGTGTCCAACCTGACTGATACTGTAGTTCTCACATTCCACCCAGTTATGTGTCACCTTCAGAGGCTCTGTAGTGACCAGGGGCTGGTTGTCTATGGCCCCCGGCCTGAACACCGCGGGGGTCCCATCGGCCCCCAGGACACACTGGCTGTCAGCGTCAGGGGGGTCCTGTTGCCGGGGGAAACAGATGTCCGTTGCCGTGGAGCTCAGAGGGAGGTCTGAGGAGGGAGCAGAGTTCTGTCACCCGCCGACCTCACAGAGGATGACCCTGACGTCCAATCACAGGCTCTAACCACTAAGCTGCCCGGCCCCCGGCCCCCCGCCCCCCTGGCCCCCCGGCCTCCCCGGCCCCCCTGCCCCCCCACGTAGAGACTCACTGGGACTGGCTGTTTCAGAGGCTTCAGAGGCGCTGGACACGTTGTCAGAGAACTTGTCATCAGACGAGGTGTGTGATCCGGGGGTCCCCTCCCGGCCTGGCCCCGCCTCCGCGCCTCCCCCTAAGCTCCTCCCCCCGCCAAACGTTGACGGCTGCTCCACCACAATCCGCCGGTCGTCCTGGCAACGCAAACATCACAGCACTGAGGTGTCGAACCAAAAAGCTGCCAGGCACAAACAGGAAGCTGCCAGGCACAAACAGGAAGCTGCGTACGTATTTGACGTAGTCTCTCCACTGTCTCCACCAGGACACAGCGATGAGGAACCAGTACTCTCCAGGCTGTAGACCGTGTCTGCTCTCTCTCTCCAGCCAGCCCCTGCAGGACAGACAGGCTCAGAACGCAGGCAGGAGCACCTGTGTGTGTGTGTGTGTGTGTGTGTGTGTGTGTGTGTGTGTGTGTGTTTGTGTATGTGTGTGTAGGTGTGTTTGTGTATGTGTGTGTGTGTGTATGTGTGTGTGCATGTGACTGTGTGAGTGTGTATGTGTGTGCGCGTTGGTGACTGTGTGTGTGTGTGTGTGTATGTGTGTGTGTGTGTGTGTGTGTGTGTGTGTGTGTGTGTGTGCGCGTGATGACACACACCTGATAATCTGTCCCTCCTCCTCTGGGCTTGCAGGCCTCAGTCCCAGGACAATATGACACACCTGGAGTGAGGAGGAACACAGATTAAACAGGGCAGGTTGTAAACCAGCCAGACTGGGCCAGCAGCACACAGCAGGGGGTCAGAGGGCGGCACCTGGAACAGCAGGGTGAGGAACTGGTTGGCCAGAGCGCTCTTTACACTCCACATCTGGTAATCCTCCAGGGTCAGGTGGCCTTGCTGAGGGAGACGAAACAGGACATGAGGTTTCTGTGTGAATCCAAGGTTCTGGGTTGTGTACAGATGCCTGTGCTCACGTATCAAGTCGACCCCCCAAAACACACTCACACACACACACACACACTCTTACACACACTACACCCTCTTCAGTCCTACCTTAGTGGTGTCGTGCTCCTTCAGAATGTCCTCCACGATGTCAGCAACATCACTGTGAGCTCCCTGACCAGACACACGTGACAGATCCAACATCAAGTCATACATGTGGAATGACATGTTTTACACGTGTTTGTTACATCTTGCATCCACGTGAGATTCACGTTAACGAGTGACAACTGAACGGCATTCTGAGAACGTTTCGGGTTCCGAGGGTGGGGGCGGTGCTTACAGGGAGAGGGTCGGTACGGTTGTCTCGCCAAACTTCCAGCAGCGCCTCGATCATGTCCTGGACCTCTTGACGAGAGAGAACGCCATCGTGGTCCACGTCAAACACTTTGAAGCAGACTTGAGGAGAAGACAGATCACAGTCAGCCACAGTGTTCTAACAACAGACAGGTCCCATCACAGACACAGACACAAGGCTGCTTACACTTCTGCCGTTCTGCCAGCGGGCCCCTACAGCAGGCCGACAGGCCGCAAGAGATCTCCTTAAAGTCGATGTGATTGTCCCTGTTCTCATCAAAGGCGTGGAACAAACCTGTGACAACAGAACCGTGCTTCAGAGTCAAACTCACAAAGGACAGAACAACCAAACTAAATCTGGACTGGTCTCAATCCTGGTGCTGCCTTCAGGTCACTGTGACCCACTGTTGTGGTATAGAAGGGGAATCACAATGACCCAAAGGCAGCACAAGAGTTCCCTCAAAACATCCAGCTAGGGCAGGGGGGGGGGGGGGGCATTCCAGTCCCCTGAAGACACTGTCCTGAAGGTACTAGATGTTTCCCTGCTCCAACACACCTGATTCAAATGAACGAGTTGTTACAAAGCTCTATGGAAGCCTCATAATGACCCATTCATTAGAATCAGGTGTTCTAGAGCAGGGAAACACCTTCAGGACAGCGTCTCCAGATGACCAGGGTTGTCCACCCCTGAGCTAGGTGAACACACACAGTGAACATGTGATGTCTTCTCATACCTTCACTCAGGGAGGAGTGAATAGGAGGAGAGACCAGCGGTCCGAACGTTTCCAGGTCAAACCTTCCGGTCCGTGACTGAGCCTTCAACAACCAATAGCGCTTCTCCAGGTCGATGATGTCAGACTCCTCCACTGACGAAAAAAAAACAGGAAGAGCAACAAGAACGTCACCGGCGTCTGGGGTCTGGGGAGTCAGGGGGCTGAGTGGTGAGGGAATCAGGCTAGTAATCACAAGGTTGTCGGTTCAAATCCCGGCTGTGCCAACATGATGTTGTGTCCTTGGAACAAGGCACTTCACCTTACTTGCCACGGGGGGGGGAATGTTCCTGTACTTGCTGTAAGTCGCTCTGCATAAGAGCGTCTGATAAATGTAACTTCATGCTTTACTTGACTTGACAAAAAGTTACACCCGTTTTTTGGGGTTGTCACATCTTGCGTAACGTGCAGTAAGCAAAGTGCTCTGCACCCAAATCACTTCATCCAGCTCTTTAATCCATGACTCATGATTTAACAAGGTCAGATATCACATTACACATCTCATTTGGAAGAAGACAACAATAACAAAAATCCACTAATCTTTCCATGTTCCAGGAAAAGGAATACCACCAATACAAAATACCAAATAAAACTAAAAACAATTCTACTGAATGGGACAACGTGTCCAAACTTCTGACTGGTAGTGTCACTAGAACATGTATTATCACTCACAGTGTGTGACTCCAGCCAGGGTCTGGTAGAAGGTGGGAGTGTCACTGTCGTCTGTCAGTGTGACACACACTCCGCTGGACAGGAGCCAGCGGGAGAAAGTGAAAGCGTCCTTGTTCTGCAGGAGCCAACTCTTAAACTTCTCATAGTTCACCTTCTCACCCTGGTAAAAACCCCAAACAAACAGAGACACAACCTTAACTCTTAGAGGGCGAATACAAACTCACACAAAACTCAAACTCACACACTGGAAATAAAACGAAATAAATCAAGACAAACTGAACTCAGCCAGAACAGAGTGCAAACCCTGAAGAGAGGAAAAACAATAGAACTTTAACAGGAAGTTGGCGACTGGAGCTGGCCTCTGATTGGTCCATGTCAACTAACCTCGGAGAAGCACTTCCTGAGAGACAGAGGGATCTCCCCATCCACTGCATGCAGCATGCTCTCCATGTCCTCACGGGTGGCATGGCTGCCTGAATCACAGGCGAAGAGGCTGAAGATGTCTGCAAGGAGGGAGGGAGGGTGTCGGGTTAGTATTCAGAGGGTCCCTGGTTCAAACCCTGGCTGTACCAACATGACGTTGTGTTCCTTAGGCAAGGCACTTCCCCCTACTTGCCTCGGGGGGGGGGGGCGGGGGATGGATAAGAGCGTCTGATTACTTTTTTTTTTTCATTTAGCAGACACTTTTATCCAAAGCGACTTACAGTAAGTACAGGGACATTCTCCCTGAGGCAAGAAGGGTGAAGTGCCTTGCCTAAGAACACAACATCATATAGCCGCATCCGGGGCTCGATCTCACAACCTTCCGGTCATGAGGCCAGCGCTTTAACCATTGAGCCATCTGACCTCCCTGATTAAATGACTAAATGTAAAACGCATGACAGGAAGCGCGGTGAGCAGCTGGTTCATCCACTCACATTTAGCTTTCTCCTCGTCTCTTCCTCTGGTCAGGAGGACCAGTCCAACGATGAGATTGTTGAAGTGCAGTCCTTTTGAAGTGCCACCGAATGAGGTGTATATGACCTGGACAAGAGGGGAGAAGGGCACATGCTTATTTCGGCACATCTTTCTGAATACTTGAATGTACTGTGCAAGAGGCTTGCTTCTCCTTTCAACAAACATCTTGACCGAGGATCTATTGGAGGAGTTGAAAATGACAGGTCAAAGGAACAGGAAATTCAATTGGCACAAGCTGTGACTGTGCATTCGGAATATCACGTTACCAGGGCGTTATGTCTCACTGTTTACACAATTTTCTCAGACGTCACGTTAACCCTAAAGCAGGAATGGGCTATTCTGCTCCTTAAGGGCCACTACCCTGAAGATTTCCCTGCTCCAGCACACCTGACTAATGAATGGGTCATTATGAGGATTCCACAGTGCCTAATAATAACCCACTCATTAGAACAAGGTGTGCTTTAGCAGGGAAACATCTCAGATCTGCAGGACTGTTGCCCCTGAGGACCAGGATTTGCCCTCCCCTGCCCTAAAGCCTCTCCGAAGCCTCACCTCAGCCACCCTGGGCGGTACGACATCTCCCAGCACCTCCTTTAAGAAGCAGGGCTGGCTCATGTAGTAAGACAGACCACTGGTCCTACGAAAGGCATCTTTAAGACGCTGAAGCTCTACATCTGTAACTGAGACACACACACACACACACACACGTACACACATACACACACACACCAAACAGGGTTTAGAAAGACACAGACGTAAACATCCACACCACACCCATCAAACGAAGTAGCAACGGCACCTTTCATAAGAAACGTTTAAAAAAATGTTTTACAAAGCCGGACCAGCGAGTATCAACATCCCTGACATGTTTATGACCATAACAACGTCCTTGATCGCAGTAGGAGCAGAGTTACCAAGCAAAATAAGCTCCCTGCAACAATAATATGGGCCGAAATATGCTGTTATCACATATTACATATAAACCCAAACAATTGCAATGAATACCTGATCATCAACACTAACTAGCTATATTATTGTCGTCCTTAGCGATTCATATGTAGACCACAGCAAACCCACCCTAGTTATCTGGCTAGCTTAGCTACATAGGCGGGTAACTGGTGTCCATGATGTTATCATAACATAGCTGAGCATTCACTGAGCCAGTAATGTCATAGTATAAGGTTGATAATGTCCTAGTATTAGTATAAATGTGAACTGTGTGAATGTTAACTAAGCATCACTAGCTGGTTGTCATGGAGGACAGCCTGTGTCCCTTAGCAACCACCATTCTGTAGCAGCTAAACACTTTAGCTTTACAAACATCCCTGTCATATGTTGACCTACTAGTTTAGTTAATGTCAACTTTAGTTAACCTGTTAACCTGATGATACTCTGTCGTTACTGTACTGGTAACGTTAACACCGCTGCTAACTGAACACTAGTTGTTGTTAAGTTAGCTTTACGGCTAAGCTAGCTGTCACGAGCCTGTTAGCTGTCACGAGCCTGCTAGCTGTCACGAGCCTGCTAGGCTAGCCCGGCTAGCTGGTTAAGCTAACTAGTCAGTTCTGATACTTTGGCTTTGTTTACCTCTTTTAATGGCCTCGTCGTACGAGAGGAACCCTATCCTGGACTCTTTGGCTCCCATGTTGTCTTCATGCCATGATAGCTGGAACAAGAAACGATATCATTCAGCTCTGGCGCCGCTGGTTCGTTCCTTTAGCGAGCAAAGTAGCTGTCAAACTGACGGTGCTAAAGGCAGCGGCTCAATACTGGCACCTGCTGGACACACTGCGGAACAGCCGCTACTCACCACTGCCGCCTGCTGGACACACTGAGTAACAGCAGCTGTTCAATACTGCCGCCTGCTGGACATACTGAGTAACAGCAGCTGCTCACCACTGCCGCCTTCTGGACAAACTGTCATGTGACAAGGTAAAACTGAGGCCCTCTCCCACACATTCAACTCAATTACCCTTTCTACATCTATATCATTTTCATAAATGTTTTACTAAATTTATTAGCTTTTCTCAGTTACTGATAGTATCATAAAGAAAAACTTTGGCAAATGTACTCCATGATGTATAAACCAGTTTAATGTCACTGAGGTGCTGGAACAAGAGGCGAATATTAAAATTTCGGGTCGTGTAGTCGATATGTCTTGAACAAATGCGCTTTCTTTGTTTTGATTTTTTTCTCAAACTTGAGCTGACCAAATATTTTAAGGATTTCAGAACACACGATTCGACACACGATGTATAGTCTTCGTGGGAAATATAGAAACAAAAAACTGTACAGCGACAGATAGTTCATATAATGTTCCCTGCTTAAACATTAGCTACATTAAAATAAACATAACTTCAAATATTGCATCCTTCTATCATTGTAAAGCCTATGTTTTCTTACGTAACTAGGAAGTTCAAGTTACCATTTACAGACAGTCCAATTTGCCAAAAAGTTACTGTTTGAAAATGTTGTTGCCAAGGATCCAATCAAATAATTACGCTCTTCCTTATAATCACTTATTCTATTTGGCTTAATCCACTTAGACACTATTATCATGGACAGTCTTTACTAGAAGTGCACTTTAGTCCAACAATGGTCTTACTGCAGGTTTTAAATCCCTTAAGTAAAATGTAGCTAACTGGATTTAAGAGAGACCAACGGCTTAACTGATTATTCTGTGAATATGATTGTTCTGTATAGAAATTTGACTTGCAGGAGGGACTTTCTATTAGTGCTAACCTTTGATTAAGACCAATATATATATATACCACATTACAGAGACACCTTCAATTAATCACGGGTGATAGTGATATAACATTTCAATGAGCAGGATCAGGGATGTTACATGATATATTCGGCAGCCATCAAACACAATACTTGTCCATTGGAGCCCTTAATGCAACATTCAACAGTTATAATTAAGATCAGAGCCATGTGAACAAAACAAGCAACATGGCGACCACAGATGGCCTGTTAAAAAAATAAAATAAAACCGATGAAAGTTAAACTTTATGGGGTTGAGGTGGATCAACGTTGTGCACGTCTAATTTCCTATACTTGTTCTACTATTGCCAGGTGTATGTACACAACTTGCATGTGTGTTAAAAGTGTTGACACCGGAAGGGAGGAGAGAATCACATCATTGCAACGTACAGAAATCTAAACTTCATTTTAGCTTTAACAAAGTTGTCTTTTTTGTACCTTTTAATTTTTTTTATTACTTTTATTAATATTTTTGTAAAGTTCCTCCCCAAACATTTTCAACTGCCTCAAAATGAACCCCACCCCATGACACAGTATTAATTCTTTAATTCTATCTCTTAACTCTTTAAAAAACAATCCCTATTCCGGTAGCTGGGGGGGGGGGGGGGGGGGGGGGGGGATATTTGTGTTGGCTGTTCAGCAGATGTAACAGACATCCTGTAGTGAGGGAGACAGCATGACTAGGATGCTCTGCCTTGGTGGAGGAGAGGAGAGCAAGCGTTGTCCCTGACAACCACATCAATACTCACAGATCAAAGTGCGCTGAGCGTCCTTTAAGACTAAGGCTTGGACTTCAGTTGGTACATTACAGCACATGTAACATCAACACCCAATGTGACCACACATGCACTTGTTGAAAAGCAAGGCAAGAATTCAAAATTCAAATGCAGCTACAGCCATTTAAAACACAAGGGGGGGGGGGTCACGTTAATTATGACTCGACAAGTTAATGTAACCTTCCACTGCCACTGCTACTTTCACAGCTAGACAACATTGTATTGGATGAAAACACAGGGCTGTAAAATAAAGCCGATTGTGTTAGCAGGTCAGATGTACATCCTGTAAAGTGGTGATAATGTAGATGCCATGTTCAGATTTGTTGTTTTTGGTTTAGTCGTATGAAATTCCTTAAGAACACTTGGCATTATCCATTGTAAGATGTGATTAAAGGATCATAAAATAATTCAAATAAACAAGTTGTGTTAAAACATGATTTGAGCAGAATAATATTCCATTTGAAAAGCTGTGTTGTATTTTCTCCCAAAAAAAGAAAGAAAAATAATTAAAAGTTTTAAATAAAAAAAAAGTTATAAACAATACAGACTTTGGACTGGGAGTGAATCTGGCGCAAAAAATAAAATTGGTCGATTAACTGAAGCTCCTTTTTAAACTCCGTAACAATTTAACATCAAAATATGTGATCTCTGCAACGACAACAAATAAAGTAGACATGAGCGTCATCTGCATGTGCACACAGTAAAAGCTAACGCCATCTTGATCTGTGGCTAACCAGCTCCTAATCAGTCACTAGGGAACCATCCTATTAAAGCAACCATAAAACAAAATCAAATTAGATATTCTAAAAGGACTCCTCTGTTTTGCCGTATATACATAGTTCTGTCCCCCTCCCCCCCCCTCTCATGTCCATGTTTCCAAGGTGACGATGAAGAGATGAGGTGATTTTCACGTGCGTTGGGTAGGTTTTCATTCCTCCGTAAAGAAACGCTAGGTTTTAGTACCAGGAGCACGCTTGTCACTCAGAACTGAGAGTTTAGATCCGAAAACATTCCTGTGAATTCCGCTACCACTTGTTCTTCTATACCGGGGGATTTCCTGGTGTAAAACGCTGATATGGATGTATATTTCATACATGTACGGTGCATACGACTGTTGTTGCTGTTTGTTGTTTTTTTTGTGTGTGTGGATGGGTGTGTACAACATGTGCATAGGTGTGTATGGGTGTGTATTACATGTGCAGGGATGTGTACGAGCGTGTATTAGGATGTGTACCAGTGTGTATTTCCTATGCAGGAGGTCCGGCCTTGTGGTTCTGTGACAGCAGGAAGGCCTGGACCACCTCCTCGGTGTCCTGGGGGCTGGTGTTCACATCTTCCAGGGCGTCTGCCACCGCAAACTGACGATCTCTCAGGCGGTTCCAGTTAGTTAAAATATTGTGGTACTCAAAGACCTTCTCATAGTTTCCAACAGAGTTGTACAGTTTAATTAGACCTCTGTAGTCGTATTCTAGTCCGCTGTAGCCTTCACCGAAGAGCTTCTTACCTACATGATGAAAATCAAATGAAAGAAAACAAATGTGAGACAGAAAAATGTAAGAAATGTTATTATTAAGAAGGAAAATACAAAGCCACATCTTGATAGGCTCAGCAGCGTCCGGGCTGGAGACTGACCAATCGCGATGGAGCGCAGGTACAGCCTCTCTGCGTCCTCGTACTGGTTCATGTCGTAGTTGTAGAGGGAGGCCAGGTGTCCCACAGACAGGGCCACCTCGTAGTCCTCCTGGCCCAGAAGCTGCTCCTTAATCTGGATCGCCTTGATGTGCATCTCCTCTGCCTCCTGGAACACAACCACAACGGTCACAAAGCTCCCAGGGCTCATGATCATGCGGATCTTAGCTGGACGTTCTTTTGACCGTAAACTGACTGATGTTCTCTCCAAAACCACGATCATCTGACCTTAAACTTCCTCATGGACTGGTAGAGCCGGCCCAGGTTGCCGTAGTGTTTAGCTGTCTGAACGTTGAACTCCCCGAAGGCCTTCTTGGCCAGCTGGAGGGAGGAGAGGTGGAGGTCGTGCGCCTCCTGTAGGAGACGCTCCTCTGTCTCCTTGTTGTGGCAGTCGATGGCAATCTCCTCCAGGATCAGAGCTGAGGGGGACACAGATATTAGGATGGGAGACTAGTTCAGGCATGAAGCAGCTAAATGACTTGTCTGAGCTCATGTCCCCACCACACCTACCTCACACTCTCTCACTCTTTACACACACACACACACACACACTTAAGTACTGTGAGTACACACAAAGTTGCTCTAATGTTAACAGCAGCCACAAGCTGCAGGTTAGGAGGACCCAGCTGTGGTGGGGTCAGTACCTTTCACTCTTTTGGAGGAGGCCAGTAAGAGATGGTCCTCAGGGAGGATGTGGGTGATGATGTCTATCGCTCTCTCTGCGTGGAATCTGGACAGGGACGCCAGGAGGAGCGGAAGAGAGAACAGATTGTGACACGGTCAACACAAACAGTACATGAGGGGGTGAAAAGCGCGAAACAACGTTGTCTGAGGACGTTGAAAATCACACTGGGGCACACGGCACATGTCTGACACTGGTGTAGTGAAGCACTTACAGAGCATTGTCAAACTTCCCGGAGCTGTAGAGATGGACGTATGAAGAGTAGGCGAGGTCCTCGTGTGCGGTGGCTACATGGATGTTCTTCCCTCCAAACACAGACTGCCTGATGTCTAAAGCAGTCTGACAGACACAGAAACACACTTTAAACATTTTAGTCATTTATCAGACACTCTTATCCAGAGTGACTTACAGCAAGTACAGGGACATTCCCCCGAGGCAAGTAGGGTGAAGTGCCTTGCCCAAGGACACAACGTCATTTTGCACGGCCAGAAATCAAACCCATTCTGATTACTAGCCTGATTAACTAACCGCTCAGCCACCTGACTTCCAGGTGTTCATAGACACGTTCCCTTCAGGGCATGTACATCCTCACACAGGTTTGGACTCACCTGGTATATTGCAACAGACTGGCAGATGTTATCAACGTTCAGCAAGTAAAATCCATAATCTAGGAGTGTGTCTGAATACTTGGGGTGCTTGAGTCCAAAATGTTCCCTGCAGAAGGAAATGGAGAAATAGTTTGACACAACATAAGACAGGAAATCACAAGAGGAAATCCATCCAACAACTGAGACAATATTATTGATGCTATCTCACCGTGCCAGAAAGACAGCATGTTTGATTAGTTGTTCTGCTTTCCTGAACTCCCTCTTGACAACACAGGCCTGCCAGAATAAAGAGGCCCAATTCAGACCGAAGTAATCGAGTTGATGAGAGAAGTTTTTTGGACATTATTTTCTCCCAAGATCAAAACTTGTGGTTTCACCAAAAAGCAAAGCATATGACTTTCAAAATAGTTATGTCCCAAATGTGAAACCCTCTGAGAAATGGCTTGTAAAAAGTGCTACACAAAAATACATGTTGTTGGGATTTGAAATGGACAGTGATCCGAATCCTCCCTTGTGCGTTCCGGACATGTGAGACCCAGATGATGTCAGAGGGAAACAAACCTACCTTGGAGGCTTGTCTGAGCACGTCCACCACAACCTTCACAGGTAACCCTGCTGTGATCTCCTTCATGGCCTCTATACACCAGCGGTACGCCTAGCAGAGACCAGGACAAGCACACATGAAAACCTGAACTGTTTTGTGCAAAACTGATCAAATTTATCAGGAAAAAAAACACATGAAGCTGGTGTTTCTATGACGACTGACACACAAAGCTGGTGTTTCTATGACGACTGCCACACATAGCTGGTGTATCTATGACGACTGACACACATAGCTGGTGTATCTATGACGACTGCCACACATAGCTGGTGTATCTATGACGACTGCCACACGTAGCTGGTGTATCTATGACGACTGACACACATACCTCGTCGTAGTGACTCTTAGCGAAGAGGAGAGCGCACAGCTCCCCGTACAGCGCAGCCTTGTTGGCCTGGTGACCGTGTTTGGCCAGCTTGTCCATGTACAGCTGGGCTAACTTCACAGTCTCTTCACCCAGATGGTACTTGCAGTTACCGTTCCTGACGTGCAGCAACCTGGAGGCACAGGATGAATCACGTCAGTCTCGAACATGAACGAACCAAACAAATTGACTCTGGGGAGTTGACTCAGGGAGTTGACTCAGTGGTTGACTCCATTTGAGTGTGTGCTAGCTGACCTGACGCAGCACTCCACAGCACGGTACCAGTGTAGAACCTCGTCATGCAGCGTACACAGCTGCAGACAGGACAGGAACACCTTCTCTGCGTCGCCATACCAACCAGCGTCCGACAGGAAGCCACCTGCGACAGAGTCAATCAAACATTGCAGCTAAAGTCTTGTTCCTTGTATACGTATCAAAACAGCAGATCTCGCAGGATTTCCCCTCTAATTTAGATCTAAGAAGGCTTGACAAAGTGGCTGTTGGCAGGTGTGTGTGTGTGTGTGGGGGGGGGGGTTCAAGTCAGCTGCAAGTGACAGGTCTCACTGAACACAGAAAACTGTAGAATCTGGCAGAACATGCTGTCTTCTCTTAGGTTCAGACACACTGAGACTCACCTAAAACGAAGCCGAACTGAATGGCCTTCTCCTTCACGTGAGCTTCCGACTCAGCGATGTAGGAACACCTACGACTGAAGGAGTTGGCCAGAACGGACGCTACCTTCACACCGTGATCCATTAGGGCCTGGAAGCAGTGGTGGAGGAGATGCCTGGAGGAAGAAGTTCAATTAAAGACACAACGTTTGTTTAGAATGAACAAACAGCAATAAGAATCCTGTCCGACAACTTCTCCACATTCTGTGCTAGTTGATTCGCTCACTGTCCTTATTTCAGTTCACATCCTCTCCCATTACTCCTCATATTATAGGTGTTTGTTTTGCTTAGTTAGATAAAAGTAGATTACCTTTTGTCCGAAGCTCTAAGGACTTTGGCAAAAACCTCCAACTCGCAGAATTCTCCTCCCAGCTGGCACAGGCGGCCCTGTTGGTAGAGCTGGAACACAAAGCAAGATGAGGAACACTAATAAAACTGACAGACGTAAACAAGAAATAAATACACTAGATTCCCTTATTCCCAGTAACGTAGTCAGATGATCACAGCTCGTATTAAAGGTTAACATTAAGTTAACCCAATCATTACATAACATTACCCAATCAGTAATCAATCATATTTTAGCAACTAAGCATGTTGACAATCAGTCACCTGGTCTACATAGCTCTACCTCCTGATATCATCATATCCCTTGTAAAAAAAACATAATCTTGCTTGTAAAAAGGGCTATAAAAATAAATGCATGTTGATTTGATTAGATTTTATCCTGTATCTTAACACAGAACCATAGATAAACATCTAGAAGACATAACCAGCTAGCATGCTAACGCTAACAGCGCGAGAGGATAATTTAATTGGTCTCGAGCCATCAGCGAGAGGAGAAAGACGAGGCGCGAGGACACCTCATACCTTGTAGTAAACATCGAACTGAATATTCTCCGGGAGGGAGCGGATATCTCTCCGGGATCGACTGTAGTTATCCACTACAGCAGATATCGCCGTGTTGTATAAAGTCTCCGGGATCCATTCGAGGTCCAGAGCAGCCATATTGTTTTCCTTTTGGCTTTTGTGGCCAACAAACCAGATCTTAGCTAACAGAAACCCCCCCTTCTTGATCGATGGTAGCTAACTAGCCACCTCGTCAAGCTGCCGTTCTCTTTTCTTGCACCTTCTCATGTAGCTGAACAGCTGAACAGCTAAACTGTTAAACAAGCCCAATATTCACCATCTGTCATGTCAGGCAGGAAAATAAATACACACTGAAAAATAACTGACAGCTCCTCCACCCTTTCTGCTCTGTCGCGTGCCTCGACGTCAGTGCATACGACGTCATTACGTACGACGCCAGCACGTTATTGTACAAAACAAACAAAACAGGAAGGAAGCCTCTGATCTCTGACCTCTGACCCCGCGGACAGATTTTCTGTTGAAATGTCCTATCTGCTTAGTTAATAACCCAATTCTAAATATCTTATCAATTTTAAGGACAGTCTCGTGACTATGGACGACGCAATAACTTTCAGAATGAGTGCCTTCTCAGAGCGTGGAGGTCGGAGATACATGGAGGATCTTTACGACATTAAAGTGGAGGATGAACCGATTCTAACGATGGAGGATCATCTTCCAGAGTCACCGACACCTGAGAAGGGAGATTCTGAGATAGAAAATGATTTAACTGAACGGACAGAAAGCACGGAAACCGTCAAAGCACAAACCGACGGTCCTGTGACCGCAATGTGGACAGAAAACATTGGATCTCCAGCGGATGAGGACCACGGGGGCCAGCCTACTGTTGACACTCGCAAATCGGTTGCTTTCTTCGCTATATTTGATGGACATGGAGGTGGGGAAGCCGCAAGTTTTGCACAAAACAATCTGTGGAATATTCTAAAAAGACAGCGGAGTTTCTGGTCCAAAGATCATGAAGAAGTGTGTGCAGCTCTCCGCAAAGGGTTCATCGCCTGTCATCATGCGATGTGGAAGAAGCTGCGTAAGTATATGAATGTCTAGTATGACATATTATTTTTAATCTTTTGGTATTTTTAATTATTCTATTTATTATCTGTATTTGTTTAGCCTTTTCTACTTTTATTTCTGCTGCTGTGGCAAGTAAATTTCCCCGTTGTGGGATTAATAAAGTTAATCTAATCTAATCTAATCGTGCAGTTGTGCAATTTTAAACATCCTTATCTAGTCTCTGACGAGTTTATCTTTACTTTTCTCATAGCTGAATGGCCGAAGACCATCACCGGTTTACCCAGTACATCAGGTACAACAGCCAGCGTGGTGGTGATCCGGGGAAGGCAGATGTATGTGGCCCATGTTGGGGACTCAGCGGTGGTGATCGGAGAGAAGGAAGATCCTAAGATGCCCTTGGAGGCGTTGGAAGTCACACAAGACCACAAACCTGAACTCCCCAAAGAAAGAGAGAGGATAGAGCGACTGGGTGGCAGGTGAGAGAATCTGGAGGAGGAGGATGATAATGACTGTATGGGTGTCTGATATATCAAACAAGAGGATTTTCATCGGCCACTTCAACCTTCAACCTTTGTCTAGTCTAACTGTAGCCATGTCCCACGTAAAGCTCAGTCCTAACCATCCAGATTTCTACCTCCAGTGTAGTTAATAAGTCTGGGGTGAACCGCGTGGTGTGGAAGAGACCCAGACTGACCCATAATGGCCCTGTGAGGAGAAGCACAGTCATCGATCAGATCCCCTTCCTGGCTGTGGCCCGAGCTCTGGGTACGCACAGCGCATGTTTGTCCAGGCGTGTACACATCACTGTAGTTTTGGTGGTTTCTCCACTGTCTGTAGAATTGGTCAGTTGTTGTGTTCCCAGAAGTCAGTTTAGACATGTGTGTTGTATCTTGAGTGTGACTTCAGTGTCTGCTGCTCTTCCCCAGGTGATCTGTGGAGCTATGATTTTTACAGCGGGGAGTTTGTAGTGTCACCGGAGCCTGACACTGTGGCGTTAACCCTTGACCCTAAACGCCACCGTTACGTCATCCTGGGCAGTGACGGGCTGTGGAACATGATGCCTCCCAGAGACGCCGTGCGCATGTGTCAGAGCCACGACGAGATGGTGGTAGGTGCCTCTGTCTCTCTCCTCTGTCTCTCTCCTGTCTCTCTACTCTGTCTCTCTCTCCTGTCTCTCCTCTCTCCTCTGTCTCTCTCCAGTCTCTCTCCTCAGTCTCTCTCTCCTGTCTCTATCTCCTCTGTCTCTCTCCTGTCTCCCTTGTCTCTCTCCTCTGTCTCTCTCCTCAGTCTCTCTCTCCTGCCTCTCCTCTCTCCTCTGTCTCTCTCCAGTCTCTCTCCCGTCTCTCCTCTGTCTCTCTCTCTCTCCTGTCTCCCTTGTCTCTCTCTTCTGTGTCTCTCCTCTGTGTCTCTCCTCTGTCTCTCTCCCATCTCTCTCCCGTCTCTCTCGTCTGTCTCTCTCCAGTCTCTCCTGTCTCTCTCTCCTGGTTGACCCAGGGGTTCTGTGTGTTCCGCAGGGTCCTAAAGGGATGTCCTGCGCCACTCGGCTGGGATGCACAGCACTCTTGTTTTGGAAACAGCGCATGCTGCGTGCTGATAACACCACTGTCATCGTCCTGGCCCTGCAGGAGCCGGGCGGTCCAGCCCTCCCCATGCACCAGAACGAGATCATAGTGGACATGGAGAAAGGGATCGATCACGTTCCCATACTTGGACCTCCTTACCACACCTGCTCTGTACTGGTTAGTGTGGAACAGCAGCGTCGTCAGAGGGGTTCCCATTCTGTTCTGTTTGAGTGCAATGTGCCTTTTAATCGTGTCATCTGTACGTTTCATTTCATTTTCGGTCACGCGAAAACGAAGCTGGTACGAAATCTGATGTCTGGTGTTGAGCGGCGTAACCGTGCCGACGGTGGCCGCGGTGACCCAAGGCTTGGTGCTTGTGGAGGCGTGGCGCCTCCTGGCAGACGTACAGAGGTGTTGGTTCACCAAGTTCTTCTTTTGTTTTCTGGGACAGAAGCCGGAAGTGGATGCCATGTTTTGTGAAGAGGATGATGTTTATGAAGAGGAGGATTGGACATGCATGGAGTGGTAGTGAGGTGACTTCCCAGTCCGTAACTGATCCTATATCAAACACACCCTTAATGATTGATATCTGTACACCAAATCGACCAAAGAAACGTTAGATTAAAATGTGTAATAAAAAAAAATCTGTACTTCTCTAGTGACCTTTGGAGAAGGGGAAAGTTGTTTACACTGAACATGAACTTGGTCAATCACATTTCTCCACATCTCCCTCCATCTTTCTCTAGGCTACATCAAGAAACACGTTCATGGAAACAGTTACATTTGACACCATCCCATGTCATCGTTTCTGTACAGTAACTCTTTTTTCCCCCCCAGTTCCAGTGGTTGGATATGAGCTTTTTAGTCAATGTAAAGTCAGAGACTGATACTTTGGACGTGTCTTCCAGGAGTCTCCTGATGTCAAAGTGTCCTCCTCCTACGGTGTGTCACTGGGAGCGGTGGAGTGGAGCGGCGGCCATTTTGGCTCTTTCCTCCCGGAGGCTCAGATGGAGCCCGTCTCACAGGAAGCTGCTCTGGAGCCACCAGGTGGAACCTCTTTGAACGACCTCTCACAGGCCAGGACGCAGGCTCCAGGGACCGCCCTCCCACCTCCCCCCTCCTCCAACCGTCCTCGCTGCGGCCTCCCTCGCTGCCCGTTCAACGCCTCCACCTCCAGGACGCCACGACGCAGCTGCAGACCACCCTCAAGCAAGCGTCCCGTCCTCAGGCCTCCTCGCCGGCGGCTCCCTGGAAGGAAGAGGAGGAGGAGGAAGAGGAAGGGGCCGAAGCAACTCCCCAGCGACCCTGCTGTCCAGCCACAGCACCGTAAGGCCTTCAGGATCTGCTGAGGAGGAGGAGGAGAGGCTCAGCCTCAGGTCTGCATGGAAGAACTCTGCTGGATGGTCTAGATGCTGTGATCGCCTGTCAAGTGTGCCACAGGTTGCTGTGTTGTTTTTTTTTACACTATATATTGAGTGTTTGTGTCGGTCCAAGGGGACCTTGTGAAGCTTTTGTTTTTTGTGACGATTATGAGAGTGGTGTGTTTTTAATATGTTTCTCCCCTGGTTTTAGTGTTGCTGATGGGCTTCTTTTTATGAAATCTTAACTTAACTGGTACTATGGATGTTTTATGTGGTGTTTTTGATACATATTGATGTAGTTCTCTTTCAACTGTATCTTTTTGTCCTTGCTGTGAATGAGGGGGAAAACAATATTATTTATTGAAATGCACAATATATTTTTGCATATGAAATATATACTGTATATTCCAAAGAAAACTTGTGATTTTTCTCTTACAACATTTTAATTGGTTGTGCAGCCTTGTCTAAACCATGTATTAGTGTGAATTGTCGTTTTGAGTTTTTTGGGGGGAAGTTGACGTTTAAACAGTCGATTGATTGTTTCGAACCGTTTGCCAGAAAGTTAACTGGCTAGCATGGTGTGGCTAAAACCGTGGCTAACAAGCCCATGACAAGACAATGGATTTATAGCAGATATTACAAACTAATTTACTGTCACATCTGTTAATATTCATACATATTATTGACAGAAATGGGTCAAAGGAACATAAACACAATGTTTTGTGGCTTTTTATTTACTTGTTTCAGTGAATAAGGAGGAATAAGCCTTACACTTCATCTTCCTCTAATCTTCCACATGTAATGTTACAGAGTGACACAGGAACATAGTGCTTTAATGGCTCTGACTGACCTCTTGACATTTGGATAAAAGGTTCATGGTTTGATGATAGTTCATGATGCTTAATCATGAATCCTAATGAAGCCACAGTGGTACCCAATACTTATATCTTCCATAGATTCACAGTGATAATGATATGACTCAAATGTGAACCAGTGAAGTATTTTCAGGAAAACCTTGAGTAGTACGCCCACAACAGCCTCTACATGTTAAATCAAGACATTTGCAATATTTTACTACAGTAAATAGTAACAAACATTAATATTCATGGAATGTTGTTCTGTCAGCTTAACCAACGTGGAATGTTTAAACAGTTTAGCGAGGAGCATTTTAATATAAACTATTTTGATTCTAAGTGAATAACGAGGGATGTTTGTGAATGTTACTCAAGCAAAGGTGTTGATATCACACTTTTGTAATCAGGCCAGACTGGCTGTTATGCTCTGTGTTGTACAGACGTTACATAGTAAACTGTGGCTTTGTATTGACTGGTTGTTTTATGTGTCATGTGTCTAAACTGGATTTTGAGTTGTATTATTTGCCTTGGATAGGACTGTTCGTGTGTGTATATGTGTGTATGTGTGTGTGTGTTTGTGTGTGTGTTTGTGTGTGTGTTTGTGTGTGTGAGTGTGTAATAATAAACATAATTGTGACTTGCCAGCTCTCCCACTGTCATTCTTGTCCACACAAACGTCCCCTTTTTGAAAATACAGTATATCACTGATTCTTGAGAGTCGGGACAAAACATGTCCTACATAAAAAAGTCTAATTTCAGAAATCTAGAAATGCATCATGATTGACATGCTTACAAAGTTACATCTAAAGGAATTGTGTATACCTATGTGATTTTTTGAATATACTTTTTTTATCTTTTGGGGGGGAATTTCTTTGAATGTATGGTCTGTGGTTGGAATGTCCATTTTATTGCACTTGTCCTCAATAGGAGGTCATAATATTGGCCATCCCAAAAAACGTTTAAAAAGCTCTTCAATTGTGAATACATACATATCAAATAAAAAAGAAGGCGTATAAATATAAAAAAACAATGCATGACGTGAATGTCAAACAATATTTTCCATAAAGATCTGCCTATCAAAGTTGTGTCCTCAGTTTCTGTCAACTCCGTCAGATTTGTTCATAACCCTAATTAAATCAGGAAATATCTGGGTCAGTTCTATCCCAGAGGACCCCTTTTCATCTCCCTGCCTGTGGTAAGTGCAACACTACCACACCTGCTCTGGTACGTTTTACATTTTTCAATATTTTAGACAAACAATGTCAATATTCCTATGGTCACAGCTGGACCATGTCAATATCATCTTTCTGTTAAGATACTTTTTTAAACCATAGTGGATTGACTTTCAGCGTTTTAGTGAGGTTATTGGGACGGCTAGCAACTGAGGAAAAACTCGCTACCTGCAGTGTACAATACAATACATGTTTCGGAGGGAAAATACATGCCCTTACGTCAACCCCTTCAGGTTCTATGTCTGACGGAGATGACCTGTAAGATGACGGAGTTGACAAATCCACCACTGACTTCTAAATGTGCTTATATAATATTGTTTTGTTGTTGTTTTGTTGTTGTTATTTACCTGTTCATTTACATGGTTGAATAGCTAAGACCTTTCTCTACAGAAACATATAACTAATTAATATAGTGTGCAGTTTAAAAAAAGTTTTTTAAAACGTGTTTTGTCCGGACTCTCAAGAATCAGTGGTATAAATAAATCAAGTGTCCATTGATTTTGATAAAGCCTCCACCGGTGTCACTTTCGCATCCGTGGGAATCGTAATCTTGTGCTCCTATTTAGGCGTGGTGATGGTTGCCAGGTCTGCTTCTTCTGACAAAGACTCGTCCAATAAGGCAGCTGCTTCTCACTCTCTCCTCCACCTCCATGCACTGAAAACATGAACAAGCAAGGCTGTTTGGGGTGTTTATCCTCAAAGTACTATGAGTTTTGTCTTCAGATTTCTTTTTTTAAAGCATATTAGTAAAGAAGTAATTTACATGAGAGCATATTTGTAATGGCTGTTCATCAGACTGCAACATGACATGAAAGTATGATAAACAAAACAAATCGGAGATCCAAAGAAGTTGGATCATAAAGGCTCTGATCGGCTCTACCTGAAGTCTTCAGTGTGAAGCGTGATAAGGTGACGCTGCTGGTCTTACAGTAGATCATCTGAAAGGCATGAAATCCCTCCTATTTAAATTAATTCATATCCTTATCAAGGCCAACAATAACATAGATATGAATGTGATTGCATCATCAGTGAAATCTGTGTGTGTGTGTGTGTGTGTGTGTGTGTGTGTGTGTGTGTGTGTGTGTGCGTGCGAGTGTGTGTGTGTGTGTGTGTGTGTAGATATGCGTACACCAGAGATATCTTAAGTGTGCCCAGGGTAGAAATGTCTATATGACATGATGAATTGGCATGGCTTCTGAAGACCTTTCTGCTAAATATATAATTAGCATTTAATAATGTATTGAATAAAAGTTAAAATAATAAATAGTTTCACGACTAGGGGTCAAAGTTAATTTGCACGAAATAAATCATTATACTTACTTCTCTTAAAACATCCACAACATACTGTAAATTATGTCAGTGTTTACTCAGACCATTAATGAAGACCTAAAGCAATAATTATTTCTAAATCACATTAAATATGAGTGATTTTTAATGAGGGAACAGGATAAACATGTTGTTTGTCTCCTTCACTAGACAAGATTTAAATTTAGATTTAATGTTCAAAATCCATATAAATGTCCCCTTTTTGAAAATACAGCATATTTGTTTTATTTAAGTGTACATTTTAAATGTGCCCTTAGTGAGTCCACTATTTAATAATTAAGGTCATTTCATTATTTGATTTCCCAGATCAGAAATGATTGAGTTGACACAGCAGGAGGTGTGGAGAAGATTTATAATCTCCACAAAATCATAAAGATTTATGGATAAAAAAATGACTGCTTGAAACTTTTATTTTAAGCAATCTTTTAGTTTATAATGCAGTTATACATTTCATTTGATTAGCAGAGGCTGTCATACATAGCGACATACAAACAGATGATTTATAAACTGTTTTCACAACAGCCTAGTTCAACCCATGAAGACTATTTGTAGATAATTTCACGAAAGAATTAGCAATTGCTGCAACCTTCTGAGGTGTGTAATTTTGACTGTCTCACTTTGCATACATTTTCACTGTATTACACTTAGGATATTCTGCAACTGACTACAAAAATAAAAGAAATACCACTATTATGCGTTCATTTAGTCACATAATAATGAAAAGGATCACCAGAAAACCATAACAAATGATATGGTGGTACAGAGGGGTGTAATTAATGTTTGTTAGAGGGCGCAGTGGGTGTTCGTCCCAATTTGGGAAGTTTGAGACCAAAACTAAGGCGGTGCAAAAGAATGGGTCTGATATTTTGGTCTCTCAGGCCGTATATCAGACCACTCAAACACCTGGGCAAGTTCCCCAGGAACACAAAAAGCACATAATAAAACATAACAAGTGTGAGTCTGTCTACTTTTCCATGTATAGATGTTACAATAGGGGAGAACAAGGTGGAGGAGAGAGTGAGAAGCAGCTGAATCATGTGCAGCAGAACCGTTTTTTTTGCCTTATTGGACGAGTCTTTGTCAGAAGCAGAACTGGCAACCATCACCACGCCTAAATAGGAGCAGATGATTACGATTCCCACAAATGCGAAAGTGACACCGGTGAAAGCTTTATCAAAATCAATGGACACTTTCTGTCTGAAAAGAATTTCTTTAGAACAGAAATCGGTCATGTATTGATTTAGATTCAAAGACTCGACAAAGATTAACAGAAATATTCGGATGACGGCGTTTATGCCACACATGGCCCACACCACCGCTATTGACACACCTGCGCTCTTTACCGTGACAAGAGCAGAGTGCCTCAGAGGGAAGCACACAGCCACATACCTCTCCAGTGACATCACCGCCAGGTTCAACGGTGAGATATCAGTGGTAAGAATTCCCAACAAGGCAATAATGACACAGACATAGTGAATCATATAGACGCCCGTTACAGCCATCAGGAACAGCAACTGTCCCACTACTAATTGGAAGGTGTCAGAAAATAGAAGATTATACAACAAGACGTACCGAGGGGTCTCTCTAAACACCACCTTGTTTCCTAAAATAAATAATATGACTCCGTTGATATAAATAAATATAAACAACGGCGCACAAATTAAAGTTCCTTGCCAGACACGCGAATTAAAATCGAGGTAAGTGATGTTCTGGGTTTGAGTTACGTTTGACATGTTACGGCTGCATCTGAAAGCAAAGAAAGAAAAACACATTGACATTGTTAGATGTTGTTACACATGACCAACAAATGCACTGAAGACATGAACAAGCAAGGCTGTTTGGGGTGTTTATCCTCAAAGTACTATGAGTTTTGTCTTCCAATTATTTATTTTTAAGCATATTAGTAAAGAAGTAATTTACATGAGAATCTATCTAATTTATATGTTAATCTACCCCATATTTAGATTAACATGTAAAATCTAATTTACATGTTAATCTACCCCATATTTGTAATGGCTGTTCATCAGACTGCAACATGACATGAAAGTTTGATAAACTAAACAAATCTGAGATCCAAAGAAGTTGGATCATAAAGGCTCTGATCGGCTCTACCTGAAGTCTTCAGTGTGAAGCGTGATAAGGTGACGCTGCTGGTCTTACAGTAGATCATCTGAAAGGCATGAAATCCCTCCTATTTAAATTGTATGAATTAAATCATTATACTTACTTCTCTTAAAACATTCACAACATACAGTAAATGATGTCAGTGTTTACTCAGACCATTAATGAAGACCTAAAGGAATAATTATTTCTAAATCACATTAAATATTAATGTTTTTTAATGAGGGGACAGGATAAATACGTTGTTTGTCTTGTTCACTAGACAAGATTTAAATTTAGATTCAATGTTCAAAAACACATCTATTGACAAACAGGTTACCACTACTGTGTAGAAAACAATAGTCCATTAATGATATCAACATTTATTAAGAACTTTAATGAATGCACATGGGATGCTTCAGTTGTAAACTACAACATTAAATGTTAATGCTTGATAATGAGGGGACAGGGACTCAATTAAGATGCACATGAAAAGGATCACCAGAAGACCATAACAAATGATATGGTGGTACAGAGGGGTGTTATTAATGTTTGTTAGAGGGCGCAGTGGGTGTTTGTCCCAATTTGGGAAGTTTGAGACCAAATCTGAGGCGGTGCAAAAGAATGGGTCGGATATTTTGGTCTCTCAGGCCGTATATCAGACCACTCAAACACCTGGGCAAGTTCCCCAGGAACACAAAAAGCACATAATAAAATGTCATAAGTGTGAATCTGTCTACTTTTCCATGTAAAGATGTTAGAATAGGGGAGACCAAGGTGGAGGAGAAAATGAGACGCAGCTGAATCATGTGCAGCTGAACCGTTCTTTTAGCCTTGCTGGGCGACTCGCAACTCCTCCCAGAGGTTTTGGCGCATAAACACAAAAGTGGTATCAAAACGTGCTGCTCGGCTGCGACATGTGTGCTATGACTTTTCTAAGACTTTTGGCAAACAGTTTTGCCAAAAATTGCCAAAAGTCACACCACGAAAAATGAATGGGTGTCTATGGAGAGAATTTTTGAGAGCTAGAGTGCGTGATGTCATGCTAGGTGGAGAGGAGAGAGAAAGATCAGTGAAAAAATAAAATGTATTTGACTACCGTGGCCTCAAATGCGATATCATATCACGCCTGTTTTAAAATCCTTGCACTGGCTCCCTGTCTTTTATCACATTGATTTTAAAATCCTTTTATTTGTTTTTAAATGTCTTCAGGGACTTGCTCCGCAGTAACTGTCAGACCTGATTCAGCCCTACGCCCCTGTGCGCTCTTTAAGGTCAGCAGATCACTCCTTATTAGTGGTCCCAAAATCAAGGGGGAAACTTAGAGGGGATCGCTCCTTCTCTGTCGCGGGTCCAAAACTATGGAACGCGCTGCCCCTGCACCTTAGACAGGCAGAGTCCATATCCGTCTTTAAGTCGGCTCTAAAGACTTATCTTTTTACCTTAGCTTTTGAGTGATGTGTTGACTTTTTACCGTGTACAGTGTGTCTCTATTTCTTGAGTTGTTTACCTATTGTTGTGTTGTTTTTACTGTGTATAGTATGTGTCTATTTATTGCGTTTTTAATATTGCTATGTACTGCACTTTGGTCAACAGTGTTGTTTTAAAGTGCAATATAAATAAAGTTGGATTGGATTGGATTGATGAGCTTCCTGTTAGTAGTCCTGTAGTTTATAGATGATTGAACCTGTGTGTCTGCTACTAACTGAATCAATGCACTGAATGGGTTGATTGACAGTTCATGATTAAGTCATTCATGTACAGACTGCCTGTACAGACTGCCTGTGTGTATGCATATATATATCTATATAGATATATAGATATATGTGTATGTATGTGCGTGTGTGTTTTTCTTCATTAATGTTGTTAAAAAGCACTGTTTTTGTTAGTGTGATATCAGAACTGTGTGGCCTAGTGCTTTACATGAATTTTGATGCCAGCTTCTTGCTAAGTCCTGATTTGTTAGGATGTTTGATTGCATGTGGATTGATTTGACATTTAACACTGAAACAGCTGTATAAGTTTATAATGTTATCTGATATTTATACTGCGGTATCTTTTTGATAATAGGTGTATTTCTAATACCAAAGTCATAGCCATTAATGGCCTAATTCTGGCATTGGATGTATTTGGGTAATTTTACACATTTTTTTAAGCATTCATCACTATTATCAAATTATAACCAAACTATTATTATGCTACTGAGCTGTAATGTAATGTGCTACCTGACACAGAGTGGCCAATTGTTTACGTCTTGCTTACTCCTTAAATTTAAACTGTGGCAGTGTGCTCAAGTGGAGCTGTCTTTAATCCTGCAGAAATTAGTGTTTATGCTAATTATTAGTGCAACAGAATATGAACACCTGTTGAAAACTTGATCTGTCACATACCTAAGCAATGGTTGAAGTCATATTCTGAAAATTACTCAACAGTGTCAATGATGTATGGGAGAGAGTCTCAGGCCAGAATCACGCACACCAAAAATGTATTTAGGACTTTTTATTCTAGTTATCCTTACTTCTCTTAAAACATTCACAACATACAGTAAAATATGTCAGTGTTCTAAATCACATTAAATATGAATGTTTTTTAATGAGGGAACAGGGGACAGGATAAATATGTTGTTTGTCTCCTTCACTAGACAAGATTTAAATTTAGATTTAATGTTCAAAATCCATATAAATGTCCCCTTTTTGAAAATACAGTATATTTATTTTATTTAAGTGTAAATTGCAAATGTGCCCTTAGTAAGTCCACAATTTAATAATTAAGGTCATTTCATTATTTGATTTCCCAGATCAGAAATTTTTCAGTTGACACAGCAGGAGGTGTGGAGAAGACTGTTGATAATCTCCACAAAATCATCAAAGACACGCATGGATTAAAAAATGATTACTAGAAACTTTTATTTCAAGCAATCTTTTACTTTATAATGCAGTTATACATTTCATTTGATTAGCAGATGCTGTCATACATAGCGACATACAAACACATGATTTATAAACTGTTTACACAACAGCCTAGTTGTACCCATAAAGACTGTTTGTAGATAATTTCACGAAAGAATTAGCAATTGCTGCAACCTTCTGAGGTGTGTAATTTTGACTGTCTCACTTTGCATACATTTTTCACTGTATTACACTTAGGATATTCTGCAACTGACTACGAAAATAAAAGAAATGCCGCTATTATGCGTTCATTTAGTCAAATAATAATGAAAAGGATCACCAGAAAACCATAACAAATGATATGGTGGTACAGAGGGGTGTAATTAATGTTTGTTAGAGGGCGCAGTGGGTGTTCGTCCCAATTTGGGAAGTTTGAGACCAAAACTGAGGCGGTGCAAAAGAATGGGTCTGATATTTTGGTCTCTCAGGCCGTATATCAGACCACTCAAACACCTGGGCAAGTTCCCCAGGAACACAAAAAGCACATAATAAAACGTCATAAGTGTGATTCTGTCTACTTTTCCATGTATAGATGTTAGAATAGGGGAGACCAAGGTGGAGGAGAGAGTGAGAAGCAGCTGAATCATGTGCAGCAGAACCGTTTTTTTAGCCTTGCTGGACGAGTCTTTGTCAGAAGAAGCAGACCTGGCAACCATAACCACGCCTAAATAGGAGCAGAGGATTACGATTCCCACAAATGCGAAAGTGACACCGGTGAAAGCTTTATCAAAATCAATGGACACTTTCTGTCTGAAAAGCATTTGTTTAGAACAGAAATCGGTCATGTATTGATCTAGATTCAAAGACTCGACAAAGATTAACAGAAATATTCGGATGACGGCGTTTATGCCAGAGATGGCCCACACCACCGCTATTGACACACCTGTGCTCTTTACCGTGACAAGAGCAGAGTGCCTCAGAGGGAAGCACACAGCCACATACCTCTCCAGTGACATCACCGCCAGGTTCAAAGGTGAGATATCAGTAGTAAGAATGCCCAACAAGGCAATAATGACACAGACATAGTGAATCATATAGACGCGCGCTAAAGCCAGCAGGAACATGACTTGTCCCACTACTAATTGGAAGGTGTCAGAAAATAGAAGATTATACAACAAGACGTACCGAGGGGTCTCTCTAAACACCACCTTGTTTCCTAAAATAAATAATATGACTCCGTTGATATAAAGAAAGATTAACAATGGCACAACAGTAAAAGTTCCACGCAAGACAAGTGTACTGTAATCGAGGCCAGTGAAGTTGTCCTGGGTTTGAGTTACGTTTGACATGTTACGGCTGCATCTGAAAGCAAAGAAAGAAAAACACATTGACATTGTTAGATGTTGTTACACATGACCAACAAGTGCACTGAAAACATGAACAAGCAAGGCTGTTTGGGGTGTTTATCCTCAAAGTACTATGAGTTTTGTCGTCAGATTTCTTTTTTTTTAAAGCATATTAGTAAAGAAGTAATTTACATGAGAGCATATTTGTAATGGCTGTTCATCAGACTGCAACATGACATGAAAGTATGATAAACAAAACAAATCTGAGATCCAAAGAAGTTGGATCATAAAGGCTCTGATCGGCTCTACCTGAAGTCTTCAGTGTGAAGTGTGATATGGTGACGCTGCTGGTCTTACAGTTGATCTGAAAGGCATGAAATCCCTCCTATTTAAATTAATTCATATCCTTATCAAGGCCAACAATAACATAGATATGAATGTGATTGCATCATCATTGAAATCTGTGTGTGTGTGTGTGTGTGTGCGCGTGCGAGTGTGTGTGTGTGTGTGCGCGTGCGTGCGAGTGTGTGTGTGTGTGTGTGTGTGTGTGTGTGTGTGTGTGTGTGTGTGTGTGTGTGTGTGTGTGTGTAGATATGCGTACACCAGAGATATCTTAAGTGTGCCCAGGGTAGAAATCTCTGCATGACATGATGAATTGGCATTGCTTCTGAAGAACTTTCTGCTAAATATATAATTTGCATTTAATAATGTATTGAATAAAAGTTCAAATAATAAATAGTTTCACAACTAGGGGTCAAAGTTCATTTGTATGAATTCAATAATTATCCTTACCTCTCTTAAAACATCCACAACATACAGTAAATGATGTCAGTGTTTACTCAGACCATTAATGAAGACCTAAAGGAATAATTATTTCTAAATCACATTAAATATTCATGTTTTTTAATGAGGGGACAGGGGACGGGATAAACATGTTTGTCTTGTTCACTAGACAAGATTTAAAATTAGATTTAATGTTCAAAAACACATCTGTCAAACAGGTTAACCACTACTGTGTAGAAAACAATAGTCCATTAATGATGTCAACATTTATTAAGAACTTTAATGAACGCACATGGGATGCTTCAGTTGTAAACTACAACATTAAATGTTAATGCTTGATAATGAGCACAAGATGCACAACAAGCCCAGCAAGTCAGCTGTGTGTTTGTCTTGTTAATTACTTCATTAGTTACTGTGACTGGAATATTTGGGAGGACGGAGGGAGATTGACTAACCTTGACAGACAGCTGCTTTCACCAGGTCTTGACCTTGTACAAATGCTTTTTGCCGAGCATCAAGTTATCAATTCTTTAATGGTGGTTTGGACCAATAAGAATCCTCTGAGGAAGCACTGTCAGCTACGGGTGTGTCTTGACGTTAGGCCATAATAGACAGTGATAGACAGATGGTTCATCCAATCACCTACCTACCAGTATTATTTTAAAGTTCCTGCCCTTTTCCAAACAGTTTTGCTGGAGAACTTTCCAGAGGGTGAATCAGGTTTAGGGTTGACTGTATTAGAGAGTGAAGCATTAAAACAATTTTTTATCTGCTGACTTTAATAAGACGGGTCAAAGAAAATGGACTTTCTGTCTTCTGATTACCAGCCCGATTCCTTAACCGCTGAGCCACCTGACTTCCTGTCAAGTCTGTGTTGTTAGTTTCTTTTTCCAAGAACACTGACACACTCCCCTGTCCCCTCATTAATAATCATTCAAAAGTGATATTATCCTAGAACTTCATCAGGGATTCATTGCTTGTTAATACTGACATCATCACAATAGCTAATGGTTGTATTCACTGGAGGTCATTCACTAATCCCTCCTATTTAAATTGTATGAATTAAATCATTATACTTACTTCTCTTAAAACATTCACAACATACAGTAAATGATGTCAGTGTTTACTCAGACCATTAATGAAGACCTAAAGGAATAATTATTTCTAAATCACATTAAATATTAATGTTTTTTAATGAGGGGACAGGATAAATACGTTGTTTGTCTTGTTCACTAGACAAGATTTAAATTTAGATTCAATGTTCAAAAACACATCTATTGACAAACAGGTTACCACTACTGTGTAGAAAACAATAGTCCATTAATGATATCAACATTTATTAAGAACTTTAATGAATGCACATGGGATGCTTCAGTTGTAAACTACAACATTAAATGTTAATGCTTGATAATGAGGGGACAGGGACTCAATTAAGATGCACATGAAAAGGATCACCAGAAGACCATAACAAATGATATGGTGGTACAGAGGGGTGTTATTAATGTTTGTTAGAGGGCGCAGTGGGTGTTTGTCCCAATTTGGGAAGTTTGAGACCAAATCTGAGGCGGTGCAAAAGAATGGGTCGGATATTTTGGTCTCTCAGGCCGTATATCAGACCACTCAAACACCTGGGCAAGTTCCCCAGGAACACAAAAAGCACATAATAAAATGTCATAAGTGTGAATCTGTCTACTTTTCCATGTAAAGATGTTAGAATAGGGGAGACCAAGGTGGAGGAGAAAATGAGACGCAGCTGAATCATGTGCAGCTGAACCGTTCTTTTAGCCTTGCTGGGCGACTCGCAACTCCTCCCAGAGGTTTTGGCGCATAAACACAAAAGTGGTATCAAAACGTGCTGCTCGGCTGCGACATGTGTGCTATGACTTTTCTAAGACTTTTGGCAAACAGTTTTGCCAAAAATTGCCAAAAGTCACACCACGAAAAATGAATGGGTGTCTATGGAGAGAATTTTTGAGAGCTAGAGTGCGTGATGTCATGCTAGGTGGAGAGGAGAGAGAAAGATCAGTGAAAAAATAAAATGTATTTGACTACCGTGGCCTCAAATGCGATATCATATCACGCCTGTTTTAAAATCCTTGCACTGGCTCCCTGTCTTTTATCACATTGATTTTAAAATCCTTTTATTTGTTTTTAAATGTCTTCAGGGACTTGCTCCGCAGTAACTGTCAGACCTGATTCAGCCCTACGCCCCTGTGCGCTCTTTAAGGTCAGCAGATCACTCCTTATTAGTGGTCCCAAAATCAAGGGGGAAACTTAGAGGGGATCGCTCCTTCTCTGTCGCGGGTCCAAAACTATGGAACGCGCTGCCCCTGCACCTTAGACAGGCAGAGTCCATATCCGTCTTTAAGTCGGCTCTAAAGACTTATCTTTTTACCTTAGCTTTTGAGTGATGTGTTGACTTTTTACCGTGTACAGTGTGTCTCTATTTCTTGAGTTGTTTACCTATTGTTGTGTTGTTTTTACTGTGTATAGTATGTGTCTATTTATTGCGTTTTTAATATTGCTATGTACTGCACTTTGGTCAACAGTGTTGTTTTAAAGTGCAATATAAATAAAGTTGGATTGGATTGGATTGATGAGCTTCCTGTTAGTAGTCCTGTAGTTTATAGATGATTGAACCTGTGTGTCTGCTACTAACTGAATCAATGCACTGAATGGGTTGATTGACAGTTCATGATTAAGTCATTCATGTACAGACTGCCTGTACAGACTGCCTGTGTGTATGCATATATATATCTATATAGATATATAGATATATGTGTATGTATGTGCGTGTGTGTTTTTCTTCATTAATGTTGTTAAAAAGCACTGTTTTTGTTAGTGTGATATCAGAACTGTGTGGCCTAGTGCTTTACATGAATTTTGATGCCAGCTTCTTGCTAAGTCCTGATTTGTTAGGATGTTTGATTGCATGTGGATTGATTTGACATTTAACACTGAAACAGCTGTATAAGTTTATAATGTTATCTGATATTTATACTGCGGTATCTTTTTGATAATAGGTGTATTTCTAATACCAAAGTCATAGCCATTAATGGCCTAATTCTGGCATTGGATGTATTTGGGTAATTTTACACATTTTTTTAAGCATTCATCACTATTATCAAATTATAACCAAACTATTATTATGCTACTGAGCTGTAATGTAATGTGCTACCTGACACAGAGTGGCCAATTGTTTACGTCTTGCTTACTCCTTAAATTTAAACTGTGGCAGTGTGCTCAAGTGGAGCTGTCTTTAATCCTGCAGAAATTAGTGTTTATGCTAATTATTAGTGCAACAGAATATGAACACCTGTTGAAAACTTGATCTGTCACATACCTAAGCAATGGTTGAAGTCATATTCTGAAAATTACTCAACAGTGTCAATGATGTATGGGAGAGAGTCTCAGGCCAGAATCACGCACACCAAAAATGTATTTAGGACTTTTTATTCTAGTTATCCTTACTTCTCTTAAAACATTCACAACATACAGTAAAATATGTCAGTGTTCTAAATCACATTAAATATGAATGTTTTTTAATGAGGGAACAGGGGACAGGATAAATATGTTGTTTGTCTCCTTCACTAGACAAGATTTAAATTTAGATTTAATGTTCAAAATCCATATAAATGTCCCCTTTTTGAAAATACAGTATATTTATTTTATTTAAGTGTAAATTGCAAATGTGCCCTTAGTAAGTCCACAATTTAATAATTAAGGTCATTTCATTATTTGATTTCCCAGATCAGAAATTTTTCAGTTGACACAGCAGGAGGTGTGGAGAAGACTGTTGATAATCTCCACAAAATCATCAAAGACACGCATGGATTAAAAAATGATTACTAGAAACTTTTATTTCAAGCAATCTTTTACTTTATAATGCAGTTATACATTTCATTTGATTAGCAGATGCTGTCATACATAGCGACATACAAACACATGATTTATAAACTGTTTACACAACAGCCTAGTTGTACCCATAAAGACTGTTTGTAGATAATTTCACGAAAGAATTAGCAATTGCTGCAACCTTCTGAGGTGTGTAATTTTGACTGTCTCACTTTGCATACATTTTTCACTGTATTACACTTAGGATATTCTGCAACTGACTACGAAAATAAAAGAAATGCCGCTATTATGCGTTCATTTAGTCAAATAATAATGAAAAGGATCACCAGAAAACCATAACAAATGATATGGTGGTACAGAGGGGTGTAATTAATGTTTGTTAGAGGGCGCAGTGGGTGTTCGTCCCAATTTGGGAAGTTTGAGACCAAAACTGAGGCGGTGCAAAAGAATGGGTCTGATATTTTGGTCTCTCAGGCCGTATATCAGACCACTCAAACACCTGGGCAAGTTCCCCAGGAACACAAAAAGCACATAATAAAACGTCATAAGTGTGATTCTGTCTACTTTTCCATGTATAGATGTTAGAATAGGGGAGACCAAGGTGGAGGAGAGAGTGAGAAGCAGCTGAATCATGTGCAGCAGAACCGTTTTTTTAGCCTTGCTGGACGAGTCTTTGTCAGAAGAAGCAGACCTGGCAACCATAACCACGCCTAAATAGGAGCAGAGGATTACGATTCCCACAAATGCGAAAGTGACACCGGTGAAAGCTTTATCAAAATCAATGGACACTTTCTGTCTGAAAAGCATTTGTTTAGAACAGAAATCGGTCATGTATTGATCTAGATTCAAAGACTCGACAAAGATTAACAGAAATATTCGGATGACGGCGTTTATGCCAGAGATGGCCCACACCACCGCTATTGACACACCTGTGCTCTTTACCGTGACAAGAGCAGAGTGCCTCAGAGGGAAGCACACAGCCACATACCTCTCCAGTGACATCACCGCCAGGTTCAAAGGTGAGATATCAGTAGTAAGAATGCCCAACAAGGCAATAATGACACAGACATAGTGAATCATATAGACGCGCGCTAAAGCCAGCAGGAACATGACTTGTCCCACTACTAATTGGAAGGTGTCAGAAAATAGAAGATTATACAACAAGACGTACCGAGGGGTCTCTCTAAACACCACCTTGTTTCCTAAAATAAATAATATGACTCCGTTGATATAAAGAAAGATTAACAATGGCACAACAGTAAAAGTTCCACGCAAGACAAGTGTACTGTAATCGAGGCCAGTGAAGTTGTCCTGGGTTTGAGTTACGTTTGACATGTTACGGCTGCATCTGAAAGCAAAGAAAGAAAAACACATTGACATTGTTAGATGTTGTTACACATGACCAACAAGTGCACTGAAAACATGAACAAGCAAGGCTGTTTGGGGTGTTTATCCTCAAAGTACTATGAGTTTTGTCGTCAGAT
The DNA here is from genome assembly GCA_030340665.1 of Neosalanx taihuensis. Taxonomy (NCBI): domain Eukaryota; kingdom Metazoa; phylum Chordata; class Actinopteri; order Osmeriformes; family Salangidae; genus Neosalanx; species Neosalanx taihuensis. The sequence continues at coordinate 8,521,348 of CM059310.1, forward strand.
TTCTTTTTTTTTAAAGCATATTAGTAAAGAAGTAATTTACATGAGAGCATATTTGTAATGGCTGTTCATCAGACTGCAACATGACATGAAAGTATGATAAACAAAACAAATCTGAGATCCAAAGAAGTTGGATCATAAAGGCTCTGATCGGCTCTACCTGAAGTCTTCAGTGTGAAGTGTGATATGGTGACGCTGCTGGTCTTACAGTTGATCTGAAAGGCATGAAATCCCTCCTATTTAAATTAATTCATATCCTTATCAAGGCCAACAATAACATAGATATGAATGTGATTGCATCATCATTGAAATCTGTGTGTGTGTGTGTGTGTGTGCGCGTGCGAGTGTGTGTGTGTGTGTGCGCGTGCGTGCGAGTGTGTGTGTGTGTGTGTGTGTGTGTGTGTGTGTGTGTGTGTGTGTGTGTGTGTGTGTGTGTGTAGATATGCGTACACCAGAGATATCTTAAGTGTGCCCAGGGTAGAAATCTCTGCATGACATGATGAATTGGCATTGCTTCTGAAGAACTTTCTGCTAAATATATAATTTGCATTTAATAATGTATTGAATAAAAGTTCAAATAATAAATAGTTTCACAACTAGGGGTCAAAGTTCATTTGTATGAATTCAATAATTATCCTTACCTCTCTTAAAACATCCACAACATACAGTAAATGATGTCAGTGTTTACTCAGACCATTAATGAAGACCTAAAGGAATAATTATTTCTAAATCACATTAAATATTCATGTTTTTTAATGAGGGGACAGGGGACGGGATAAACATGTTTGTCTTGTTCACTAGACAAGATTTAAAATTAGATTTAATGTTCAAAAACACATCTGTCAAACAGGTTAACCACTACTGTGTAGAAAACAATAGTCCATTAATGATGTCAACATTTATTAAGAACTTTAATGAACGCACATGGGATGCTTCAGTTGTAAACTACAACATTAAATGTTAATGCTTGATAATGAGCACAAGATGCACAACAAGCCCAGCAAGTCAGCTGTGTGTTTGTCTTGTTAATTACTTCATTAGTTACTGTGACTGGAATATTTGGGAGGACGGAGGGAGATTGACTAACCTTGACAGACAGCTGCTTTCACCAGGTCTTGACCTTGTACAAATGCTTTTTGCCGAGCATCAAGTTATCAATTCTTTAATGGTGGTTTGGACCAATAAGAATCCTCTGAGGAAGCACTGTCAGCTACGGGTGTGTCTTGACGTTAGGCCATAATAGACAGTGATAGACAGATGGTTCATCCAATCACCTACCTACCAGTATTATTTTAAAGTTCCTGCCCTTTTCCAAACAGTTTTGCTGGAGAACTTTCCAGATGGTGAATCAGGTTTAGGGTTGACTGTATTAGAGAGTGAAGCATTAAAACAATTTTTTATCTGCTGACTTTAATAAGACGGGTCAAAGAAAATGGACTTTCTGTCTTCTGATTACCAGCCCGATTCCTTAACCGCTGAGCCACCTGACTTCCTGTCAAGTCTGTGTTGTTAGTTTCTTTTTCCAAGAACACTGACACACTCCCCTGTCCCCTCATTAATAATCATTCAAAAGTGATATTATCCTAGAACTTCATCAGGGATTCATTGCTTGTTAATACTGACATCATCACAATAGCTAATGGTTGTATTCACTGGAGGTCAGGGGATTTAAACACGTGTATTAAAGTGAACACATTCAGGCAATCAAGTTGAACGATCGTTCACCAGCCAGCAAGGTGAGACCCCACAGTTAGGATTGTCTTCTATGGAGACATTTCTAAGAATGTATTTATTTGAATTCATTTGACTTTTGTGATGCTGATGACAGAAGAACAGCATCTATGTGATGATTATTATGCGTTCATTTAATCTTAAAATATCTTTGAGAATGACAAAACATTTTTTTTAACTAAATGCAGTTGTTTAGGAATTCATCTCACATCACTTTTCCCTAAAACAATACTTTTATAAGCTCAAATAAACCTTGTTCCAAGTTGGCATGAAATCTGTGTTGGCCTCCTCTAACCTGATGAATCTATTTTTTTCAGATTTACCTCAAACATGCCAAATTCAACAAGTCTGCAAATCAACATCACAATGACTGATATGTTTCAGGTTTATCTGTTCAAAGGACTTTATGGAGTTTTCTCTGTATCTCCTTCTGTTGTTTTTCTTTACATTAATGGTACCATGTTGTTTACTCTGAGGAGCAAGCCAGTCTTTAGAGAGACTCCACGATACCTCCTGCTGTATAATCTTCTCTTTGCTGACACCTTCCAGTTAGCATTGGGTCAACTGCTCTTCATCTTGTCTCTCATTCCAGTGTTTATGTCTTACTATACATGTACATTAATTGTCTTGATAACTATCATCGTGACTAATATCGCTCCTTTGAACCTGGCGGTGATGTCAGTGGAGAGGTATGTGGCTGTGTGCTTCCCTCTGAGACACTCTGCTCTTGTCACCATCAAGAACACAGGTGTGTCTATAGCTGTGGTTTGGGCTCTCTGCATCATCAACCCGCTCATACGCTTAATTCTTATGATTCTTTATGAAACATTTTCTATGGATCAGATAATGCAGCAATACTGTGCTCAGGAAAAACTTTTTCTCAGTGATGTAGTCCGGGAATATGACAAAGTATTGACTAGTTTTACCTTCATATCTGTGGGAATTGTAATCTTGTGCTCATACTGGGGTGTGACAACAGTAGCCAGATCTGCATCATCAGACAAAGCCTCGTCCTCCAAGGCCCGCAACACAGTTCTGCTGCACATGATTCAGCTACTTTTGTGCCTCATAACCACTCTTTCCGGTGTAATAACTGAAAACATATACAGACTTGGAAATCTGAGTAGAACTGCAACATTAATTCTTGGTTACATTTTCTTTATATGTATTGTAACCTTGCCTAGGTGCCTGAGCAGTCTGATATATGGGCTGAGAGACCAAACCATTAGACTTGTATTCCTGCATCACCTCAGGTGTGCTTTTTGGACCAGTGGGCCCAGTTTAACAACAGATAAACACTAAGGGCCACATTAGATTTAGTCATTTAACAGAGACTCTTATAGAGAGCGACATTACTAACATTACAGAGAGACATTAAAGACGTTAATGATGGTCTTTATGCTTCATGAATAAAAAATCATTTGTAATCCAAAGGAACACTTTGATATTTGAGAAAATCGGCACAGTTTTATTTGTATCCAAAATGTACGGTAGGTTTTTTTGTCATTTTTGTAATCCTTATTTTATGTGAGCGTTTCATATAAATATGTGAAGTCAGTTAATTCTATATGTTGTTTGCCTCCTACCACCCTCTCCTGAATGTTCTTTCCTTCCCTTGGACATTGGATATTGCTGAATGTATATATGTATATATGATTATACAATATCAACATATAAGTTAATAACATCGAAAAACTCAGACCTCGTGACCACGTTTTTCGATATTGTTGTATTAAGTCGGTTGATACTTACTGTATCGATTCCCATCAAGTCTATGTTGTCTCTGGTCTGGAATGATTGAGTGAAGTATATGTACAATTTCATTTTTTTCCCTGAATCTTTTATTAAAAATGTTCTTTAACAAGTATTCAATACAGTACACACAGTGTGAGCATGGATCTTTCTCCAAATTAATTTCTAGATTTCTTTGACAACAAAATCTATGCAATTAGGGAAAAGCTGCAGATCAGTCGTGGCCAATTGGCCATGAACACTGAAGATCCCTCTATACCAAGCATTATTCATGTTCAGACTCTTCGTCACTTCAACCCTATTTCTAGGGAAGCATTCATAAAACTGGTAGTCGTCAAAGCCGACCAGTTGTCTTCTTGACCCCCTTCCTGGCAAACTATGCAAGGAACTCCTGCCTATTGGACCACCTATGTTGAGTATTATTAATGAATCTATTGAAACTGGCCAAGTCCCTGAAGAGAAAAAAAAGCAATTATCAAACCCTTACTTTAAAAAAAAACTTGGATCCTGAATGTCTCTGCAACTATAGGCCAATTTCAAACCTGCCATTTCTCTCCAAAATGTTGGAGACAGTTGTAGCACATCAGCTCACTGAACATCTTACCTTAAATCAGCTGTATGAACCTCTCCAGTCTGGATTTCGTCCTCATCACAGCACTGAAACTGCACTATCTAAAGTAGTCAATGATCTTCTATTGGCCTCTGATGCAGGCTCTATCTCTGTCCTGATTCTTCTCTGCAGCATTCGACACTGTCGATCATCAGATTCTCCTGTATTGTATGGAAAATTATGTTGGAATTTCTGGAACTTCACTCCAGTGGTTTAGATCATATCTATCGGATAGATCACAGTTTGTCCACTATGATTGCCGCTCATCCAGGAGCTCCCTTGTGAAATATGGAGTACCACAGAGTTCTGTCTTAGGCCCTTTGCTATTTTCTTTATACATGTTACCTTTAGGAAATATAATCAGAAGTTTTGGTGTACACTTTCACTGCTATGCAGATGACACCCAGTTATACCTGTCCCTTAAGCCTGACGAACTGCCTCAAGCTCTGGAAAAATGTGTCTCCGAAAAAAAATTGTATATATTAAAAATATATATATATTTACCAGCTGACAGACATGCAAGCCTCCTTAAATATATTGACAGCAACCATTCTTAAGTAAATAATTTGTTTAAATGTCAGTTTCAGTTTTTTACTTGTCAGTGGAACGAGTGACGTCACTCCGAGAAGTCTACGACGTGATGACGTCATCGGGTTGTCATCTCTGAGCGCCAGTTCAGTTTTCTGCGAGTTTTGTAACAACATAATCTTAACGATAAAAACAAAACCAAACTAAAATCACATTCGCACCGATTCTACATGCAATTCCGATTCTCGTCATCTACTCATCAACTACTAACTTCAACTAACTAAATATGGCACATATCTCTCTACACTGGTTTCGTAAAGGACTCAGACTTCACGACAACCCAGCCTTGACTGCAGCTCTGCGGGACTGCAAGCAGCTCTATCCCGTGTTCGTGCTGGAGCCCAGCAGCCCGGCCTCGGTGAACGCTAATCGCTGGCGATTCCTCCTCGGAGCTCTGAGAGACCTGGACAGCAGCCTGAGGAAGCTGAACTCCAGGTAGGAGCTGAACTCCTGGTAGGAGCTGAACTCCAGGTAGGAGCTGAACTCCTGGTAGGAGCTGAACTCCAGGTAGGAGCTGAACTCCTGGTAGGAGCTGAACTCCAGGTAGGAGCTGAACTCCAGTTAGGAGCTGAACTCCTGGTAGGAGCTCAACTCCAGGTAGGAGCTGAACTCCAGGTAGGAGCTGAACTCCAGGTAGGAGCTGAACTCCTGGTAGGAGCTGAACTCCAGGTAGGAGCTGAACTCCAGTTAGGAGCTGAACTCCTGGTAGGAGCTCAACTCCAGGTAGGAGCTGAACTCCAGTTAGGAGCTGAACTTTGGCAAATGTTGTGTACTCAGCAGTCATTGCATTGCCTGCTCTTTATCTTGGCATGTATGTTTACAGCGTGATATGTTTTAAAGAGAACTGCATATCTGTGTGTTTCCCCAGGCTGTTTGTTGTCAGAGGTGAAGCGGAACAAGTTCTCCCGAAGCTGTTTGAGGAATGGAAGGTGACCCGGCTGACCTACGAATACGACCCAGACCCTAGCATTGTCAGACGGGATGAAAGGGTGACTGAGCTGGCTACAGAACATGGAGTTCATGTCGTTTACAAAATCTCACACACTCTCTACAACATAGACAGGTGAATCTCCACAGCAGACAGTTGAGCAGTAAGATCAACATCAGCGAGAGCAATCATAAATTCAGAGAAAGTATTTACATTTAGTAGACGCTAAAGGACTTATCCAAAGCGACTTCCATGAGAGAGATTTACAAAAGAGCATTGGTCACTGAACAATTGGTCACAAAACAAGTGCCAAAGGGAAGAACCATATATCCGTAAAATGATTGGTGGATTGCAAAATGACCCATTTTAAACGTTGCACAGATGAGGACCGCTTTCCATCTTTTTATTTCCATCTTCAAGAATAATTGATGAAAACAATGGAAAGCCTCCGCTGACGTTCAACCGTTTGCAGACTGTTGTGAAGAGCATCGGGCCTCCTCAGAGACCACTGGCTGCCCCCACAGCAGAGGACTGGAGAGGTGGAGCCTGGCACACACACACATCTATTACACAAACACACACATCTATCACACACACACGTCTATCGTACACACAGCTATCACACACATCTATCACACAAACATATGTCTATCACACACACACACACACACGTCTATCACACACACACATCTATCACACACACACACATGTCTATCATACACACCTCTATCACTCACACACGTTAATGTACTGTGTCTTTCTCTTCTACAGGTGTGAAGGTGTCAGAGAAATGTGACAAGGTGCATGAGCTCCCCACCCTGGAGGAGCTGGGTGTGGAGCTGGACTCTGCAGGCGAGGAGCTGTTTCCAGGGGGAGAAACAGAGGCTCTACGCAGACTGGATCATCACATGGAGAGAACAGTACAGTGGAGAACAAGCTCTTCCTAGGTTGGGGTTAGACAGGGGTCAGTGGGTCTGCTTGTTGTAACTGTCTGTGTGCTCCGCCTGCTCCCCAGGGCTGGGTGTGTGGCTTTGAGAAGCCCCAGACCTCTCCTAACTCCCTGAGCCCCAGCACCACCACCCTCAGCCCCTACATCACCCACGGGTGCCTGTCTGTACGAACCTTCTGGTGGAGGCTGGCAGACATCTACAAGGGGGTGAGTGTCGACCTCTGCTGTAGATAAACCCTGACTAACCTCAGGATGTGAGGAGATCCCTCACTGAATTTCTTCCATTTTATTTTTCTTCTCTTGTGAGTTTTTCCTGAGGAGTTTCTCCTCGTCTTCCTTGAAGGTTTAGGTTAGTTGAGGGGCAGTTCTATGAGTGTATGTGCTTGTAAAAAAAAGAAAAAGGGCTGTACAAATACATCTGTGTCACAGAGGAAGCACTCCCAGCCTCCAGTCTCACTTCATGGTCAGCTGATGTGGAGGGAGTTCTACTACACAGCCGGGGTGGGAGTCCCTAACTTCTCCAGGATGGAGGGCAACACCGTGTGCACCCAGGTGGACTGGGACAGCAACTCGGAGTATCTGGCCGCCTGGACGGAGGTATGTTCACATTTACGTCATTTTAGCAGACGCTCTTATCCTGAGAGACTTACAGCAAGTACAGGGACCTTCCACCAGAGGGAAGTAGGGTAACATGGAAGGACACAACGTTGTGTTGGCCACAGCCAGGGTTTGAACCGGGAACCTTCTGATTACTAGCCCAACTCAAATTTGTTTATTCCCTAACACCTCCCAGGGTGTAATCTGTTGTCGCCCCCTGCTGATGTGGGGGTGTACTGACATGTTCCTCCAACAGGCTCGCACAGGCTTCCCCTTCATTGATGCCATCATGACCCAGCTGAGGCAGGAGGGGTGGATCCACCACCTGGCTCGCCACGCTGTCGCCTGCTTCCTGACCAGAGGGGACCTGTGGATCAGCTGGGAGGAGGGGATGAAGGTGAGGAGGAGGAGGAGGTTAGCGATGAGGTGTGGGGTGGGGGAGGATAGAGGGGATGAGGAGGGCTGAGATGGGATGAGGAGGGCTGAGATGGGAGGGGGAATAGAGGGTAGAACAGGTAAAGAGGAATGAGAGAGAGTAGGGGGTAGAAAGGGCAGGGGGGAGGGAGCGATGGAAGGAGGGCGGGGATGGGAGGAAGAGCAGGCTCTGGGTCAGACACATGGAGGGTAACTAACTTCTGCTTCCTGGGAACGCAGGTGTTTGAGGAGCTGCTGCTAGATGGAGACTGGGCACTGAATGCTGGGAACTGGTTGTGGCTGTCTGCCAGCGCGTTCTTCCATCAGTACTTCAGAGTCTACTCACCTGTCGCCTTCGGCAAGAAAACAGACAAGAACGGGGACTACATCAAGTAGGAACCAGCCACATCGCTCACATCAGCACGCTTTGAATTAGCATTCAGAGTGTTAACTGTTTCAAATCTTCATAAACAGTTACAATTTGTATTCTGAATATATATTTGGGGTGAGTTTCTACCATTGCTCACAGACAGGAAATAGAGAGAGAGCAGTTCTGTGTTTACGTTCTTCTAACAGGAAGTACCTCCCCCTCCTGAGGAAGTTCCCTGCCCAGTATATCTACGAGCCTTGGAAGGCTCCTCTGAGTGTTCAACAGCAGGCAGGGTGCATTGTGGGAAGGGATTATCCACGGCCAATTGTGGAGCATGAGGTTATCAGCAAACGGAACATTCAGAGGATGAAGGCTGCTTATGCCAAGAGATCGACAGACCCTGGCCAGACCAATCAGAGATCGACAGACTCTGACCAGACCAATCAGAGATCGACAGACTCTGACCAGACCAATGGCAGGAAGACAGGTGAGTCTAGCAAGGAGACCAAAGACAGATTTCCCACCTTAGAAGGTGAAAACATGTTACTGCTATCAGAGATTTGTTGTAGTTTTTCCCACTTAAGAATATTTCGTTGCTCTGAATAATCTTGTGTAAAACTGTGCACTTTATAAGACAGTTTACCTGGCTATATACACCTCTATTCTTCTGTCTAATGGTTTCTCTAACTGTAGGTGAAAAGCGAAAGGCACCGTCTGTGTTGGACATGCTGACCAAGAAGAAGCGTTTGTAGAACAAGGTGGTGAATTTTTACATGCACATGTTTTTTCACAACAAAATAACAGTATGCATCGTTTATTATACTGTAAATAAATAATTTGAGTAAAAAAACAAAACAAGTTTTTTTAATTAATAACAGCAACTAATGTATTTAGTCTTTTGATGTGATTTTGTAGCTTCGGAATCTGTTTCTAGCCATAACAATTACACACAGTGCAAAACACATTGTAAGATGTGATGTCCACCTCAAATCTAGTCTAGCTCTGTGTGTGTGTGTGTGTGTGTGTGTGTGTGTGTGTGTGTGTGTGTCTGTGTGTGTGTCTGTGTGTGTGTCTGTGTGTGTGTCTGTGTGTGTGTCTAGCTGGACGAGTGGGAGAGAACATGACTGATCCAGTCTCTGAACTCCACTAGAGAGCAGTAGTCCTCCAGTCCTTCTCCCTCCCCCTCTCCCTCTCCCTCTCCCTCTCTCTCCTCACACAATGTTCCTCTCCAGCATGGGCTTCTGGGCCAGGATGCGATTAAATCCCATGGCTGTCAGGTCCAGAGTCTGGAAACATCCGTCCAGGATGAGCTCTGCCGCTGCTCGGCCCACGGCGGGGGAGTGCTGGAGGCCGTGACCGCTGAAGCCCGTGGCGAACAGCATGTTTTGCACTAGCGGGTGCATGCCCAGGATGGCGTTCTGATCAAACGTGTTGTAGTCATAGAAACCAGCCCAAGCGCTTTTGACCTGAATGGGGAGAACAGGTGGATTTGGTCAGCATGGGGACAGGAAGGGAAGGAGATTACTACATTTCAACAGCAGATAATGTTTTGTGAAAATGCAATCGTTTTTAGATTCGGCCATCTTGGCACTCCTCACACCTTCAAGCACTGGAAGGCTGGAACGCGATTGGCCAGATGATGCCAGATCTTGTCCTCGAAGAACTTGTGGTCCACCTCCAGGTTACCGCTATCTGGCTCCTCAGCCTAGCAACACAACGTTTAGAGTTTGTCAAACTCGTGCCATCGAGGGCCAAGAGGGTGCAAGTTTAAGATAAGATGATCCTTTATTTGTCCCGCAGTGGGGAAATTGCAGTTTGGAATAGCAGTAGGGGTATAGCAATCAAAGAGTAGCAGCTTATAAAAATACAATGTACAAGATACAGGGAATCCTATCAAATATGGAGATATGGATCTAAGAGTTTGAAATGGCAACGTTGTTTGTGATATATGTTTTGATGTACTGATTTCACAGCTGATTTCACTTAAGTAGAGGAACTCATTAGTGAAATCAGCTGGTGTAGTGAGATCCAGACCTCATCAGGAGACATTCCAGCGATGTAGTTTCTTCCCAGACCCTCCCGTCTGAAGTAAACTCCAGAATAATCAATCAGGAAAGGCGTGTCTAGTCCAGGACCATCTGGACAATGTAACACATAGATAAACCTACAAACGTTGAAAAGAAAAACAAAAGTTTTGCTTTCGTCCAAATTTGGATTAGCAAGAAAATAAGAGTGCAGAGAAAGCAATGGATAGCATTAGCGATGGATAGCAGATAGCATTCGCTACCTCTTCCTGGGCTCCACAGGTAGACGGATGTTGGCCCGCGTGGCCTTGGCCCCGGTGCCAATGCCCACCATCTCTGCCACCCTTCCAGACTGGGCACCGGCCGCATTGACCACGAGAGCACTTTTTATAAGCCGATACTCCAGACTGTTGGGCATTTGGACCTGCGGCCAGGAACACAAACGAAGGTCCTTCATGTTAAATATGCTCAAGAAAAAAAGGTTTCGCCAAAAACACGTTTAAAAAAAAAGGACACTTGCTACTTCACCCATCAATAATTTACTTACGTAAACATCTTTAATCCTTTTCACATCCACCTCTTCACCATCCGGAGTTGTCGCGGCGTTCAAGACGTAGTTAAAACCTTCAGAAAAACGTTAAGTCACTTATTTTGATGGGTCAAGATAACCATCAACTAAAGATGCTCATCATTGAAAGAACTGTGAACCACTAACCAAGATGATACACATGTGATATATAAAAGTACGTTGTGTGTAAGTGTGTGTGTGTGTGTGCGCGCGTGCGTGCACGTGTCTGACCTTTAACTTCTCCAAAACACTGATGAACCCCCATAGACATGGCCTTTCGCCTGAACGCGTTCAGCAAAGTCCAAGGATCAAACCAGCCTTCATTTTCCAGCCCTGTGGTAATACAGAAACAAACTTGTTGTTGTTGTCGTCTAACTCAGGTTATGAATGTGGTTGCTAGGCACGCATGGTTACCGTAGGAGGCCAACACCACTCCATCGGTGTTGATCCATGGAAACCTGTCCTTCAGCTGTGACGGGGACAACAGAGAGACCTTGGCCCCAGCATCCCTAAACCAGGAGGACAAAGTGGAGGGACAAGACAGGGTGTGAGTGGGTGGTGTCAGCTGTGCTGAGGAACCCTGGGAAATGTAGTTGTCAACAGTAGAGCACCTCTGGATTTTGTAGTTCTCTTCCATGATGTGAGCCACTTTCTCGCTGGCCAGGAACAGATAACCGGAGTGGTTGAACTGAAGATCCACTGGGTCTTCATTCACAACACCCAGATGTTCCTGGGAGTTCAAAACAAACAAACCCAAACCATAAGCTCTCAATAGTTCAGTAAGTAGTAATTGTTAAGTTATTAAAAACCAGTCGTTGACCTACGTTGATGTAAACATTGCCTGGTGCTAACTATTATTAACGCTAACTTGATATTCATCTCTGGTTCTAGTTAGTGGACCTACGTTGATGTTCCTCATGAAGTCAGCGGAGTCCAGGGACAGATGGATGTTCTCTGGTAGGGAGAACTGCTGCCTGATGCCCCCAGCAGAGAGAACACTGGAGGCCTGCGAGTACTGGGAGGAAGAGGAAGAACAACCAGGTTAGGACTGATATAAACGCTCATCTGAAATGATGACGTAAAGCTCATCAAGAGACTTATAACATCGTTAATATACTTTCATCATGACAGTGATCGGAAGAGGAGGCGTCTCCGGAGCCGTGTTTACATCGGAGGAACCTAGCCCGAAGGAAGGTGACTCACCGTGGGATCCTTCTCCACGACCACCACCACCTGCTGCTTCCCCTTCTTCTTCTTCAGCCAGTAGGCTATTGACCAGCCCACCACGCCTCCGCCCACCACCACGACATCCGCCCTGTCTGGAATCCAAACGGATTGGTTCTTCTCAATGGGAGTCCAGTCACTGCCAAGCAGGGCGCCCGATGCTTTCTGCTTGAAAGCTTTGAACTGGGACTCCATGTCTGAAAGCAAGAGGGGAAAACTTTGTGATCATTAGGCCAGCTTCACCATGCTGGGTCGACACATTCACTCCAATCAGCTGTGTTGGAAGTCAGGGAAACATCTTAAACAGGGGGTGTCAAATCCTGGTCCTCGAGGTGCCACTGTACTGAAAAGGTTTTTCGAGGTTTCCCTGCTCCAGCACACCTGATTATAAAGAATGGTCAATATCAGACTTCCACAGAGCTTCATAGCAACCATTTGAAACATTAAAATGGAAATGTCAGTTGAATACGGCTGGATGAGTGATGGGTTTAACATAAAAAGCTGTACTGTACTAACAGTGCGATTGGTTTTGCTGTTTTACCTACCTTTGAGTTTGAAGAAGTCATGGTGGACGGATCTGCCTGTGCTGAAGCTTCTACAGAATATATACTGCGAATTAACAGGGTTCTTTTGTGTCGCCCGGACTGTCAGATACAGAACACGCCACATTGACATGTGGTAGCTGGCAGGAGAATGCAGGTGATAAGAGTTGCACCAAGGTTAACAGCTGTCTGCGTCCTTCACTGCACACTTACCAGAAACACATGCCAGAAACCCGTATTACTCTTCTTCTTCTGTTGAAGTTTAGGTAGATTGCAACCAATGTTTTTAAAGCGCATCACCGCTCCCTACTGTTCGGTATCAGGAGTGTGCGGCCGGTGGTCTATTATGGTCAAAAGGAGCAGTACCAGATGTGGCCGCCAGAGGAAGTGTGGTGTTGCAGTACCATCTAAGGCCGCCAGAGGGAGTGTGGTGTTTAGAAGACAGCGCTACACTATGTCAATGGTTCTGCATCAATAAAATAAAAAATATTGGCTGACAAATGTGGACCAATAAAATAAAGAATTAGAGCTTGAATCTTCAAGTGGCCTCATTAAAAGTGCAGCACTTTAATGACGTCTAATGAATATTAAAATCATTAACGGATGCTGAACATATGCTCAACATACAGTAGGTGGGTGGAAACGTGTTGTACAGTGTTTTTCATACACATTATATGTCTATGGAGTTTTGGTTTTTATTTTTGGTTTTTATTTAGACTTTTATGTCTATGGTGTTTTTGTTTAAGATCCTGATTGACATGTCATTTAAAACACGTCACTTCCTAGTCAAAGGGGCGGGTCTTATCTCACCAACAACAATAACAGATATTAGAGAAACACTGCAACACTCTTAACACTGCAGACGGTGAGTAAACCAGAAGGATTTAACTGCACACTTATTAATTCACCGTATATTTCTCACTTTGTTTTGTACTCTTTGTTCCAAAATTACAGAAATAAGCGTTCAATTTAATCAGTGTCATGAAAGGTACCAGAACTGTAATGTTTTAAAAAAAAAAAAAAAAAGCGAAGAAGGTTATAATCGGAGTCGACAACCTGCCTTGTCAATCACATTTGGCAATTTATAGATTTTTGAGGGGGCATTTTCACGAAATTACTTTTGTAAGTTTGTATTGAATTTAACTGCGTTGCGTAATCTGGCAAAGTGTGTTGGCTTAATCAAGACACTGTATTTAATGAATCAATATTGTTTTTTAATCTGCAAATCTCTTCGTTCTGGTTCACTGATGCGTGTCTGGTCAAGATATTCACTGTTAACCCTCATCATATGGTTACAGAACACAACATATTAAACTATCACTGTTAAGGAACATTAATGCCCTTTAAACGCACCGTCGCACCATAATAAACATAGTTGTCATGGTAGCCGTGTCCTGAAAAACCTCCCCCACCCCCCACCTCCCCCACCTCTCTCAATTGTTCCCATTTGCAGCGAATGTTTTTTTTAGCCAAGTTACACAATCATCCAAGTTCTGCACACACATCTTCCCAATTCATAGCAGATGCATGCAGGGCGCTGCACGTTTATCATTAACGTGATTAAATGAACGTGAATGTATTAAACAGTTAAGCCAATGCACCTGTACCAGACAAGCGATCCTCCTCAGAAAACAATATCTCATCGACTGTGGAAGAGGAAAAATCGGCCTCTTTAATCCATGTGTATCAGTTCAGATGTGCAGCTCTCTGATGTCAGAGCGTGTTTGACACACCTGATCTGAACGGATCTCTTTTGGGGCTTTGAACAGAAACACTAGAGATAAGTGAAGATAATTTGTGGGTCAGACGACAGCAACCTGATAGGAGAAGAGAGTCCCACACAGAACAGTCATTGCTGCCAACTACAGATCCTGTATTATTCTCTTCTTAAATTTAAAACCCTGGGGAAAACTTGTGTTCCCTCCGAAAGATTTGACCTCTAGCCGCTATTCATTTATGATGACTCATTATGTTATGATGTTCCAACATAAATAACCTTTTTGATTCTATCTTCTTTCTTCATTCTGTTCTGGTCGTTGTGACCATGTCTAACGTGTGATTTCACACGAGGGACAATGGCAGTCAAGTCATGTGACGTGTTCTTTCTGTATGTGTTTCAGCTGCATGAGCCCTGCTGTCTCAGCCCCAGGCACAGCCCTCCCTCAGCCTCCAGACCTAGGCAGAGCTCCCCCTCTCTCCAGGTACAGCCCCCCTCTCTCCAGGTACAGCCCTCCCTCAGCCTCCAGGCCTAGGCAGAGCTCCCCCTCTCTCCAGGTACAGCCCCCCTCTCTCCAGGTACAGCCCCCCTCTCTCCAGGTACAGCCCTCCCTCAGCCTCCAGACCTAGGCAGAGCTCCCCCTCTCTCCAGGCACAGCCCTCCCTCAGCCTCCAGACCTAGGCAGAGCTCCCCCTCTCTCCAGGCACAGCCCCCCTCCCCTCCCCCCTCTCTTCTCTACCTAGACCACATTTACATTCATGTCATTTTAGCAGACGCTCTTATCCAGAGCAACTTACAGCACAGTACAGGGACATTCCCCCCCTGAGGCAAGTGGGGTGAAGGGCCTTGCCCAAGGACACAAACTGCCAGGGTTTTGAACCAGGTACCTAACCGTTCAGCCACTTGACTTCCACACACACACTGTAACCCAAAGGTGCCCCCCCCCCCCTCCCAGGTAGCAGCGGCCAGGTGTCATGGAGTCCTCAGGTGAAGACGAGGAGAGCCGCACCTTTGTGCAGGTGGTCAGTGAGAAGTACAGCCCGGAGAACTTCCCCTATTGCCGCGGCAACAGGATGGGAGTGGTCCTGCTACCCAGCCCCAACGGCTCGCCAGTTAAAGGTCAGAGGTCAAATCTTCTTCATTACACGGATGCAGAGGTCAGAGTCGCATTGTTGCCAGGATGACTGAGCAGATGTGTTGCTGCCCTCCCCCCACCCCCCACTCCCCCCCAACCTGCCCCCCCTCCCAGGGCGTCTGAACCTGCCCAGTGTGTTGGTGCTGAATGGCTGTGGCATCAGCAAGGCTGGAGACGAGGCAGAGGTCGCTGCTTACTGCGCCCATGTGGTGGAGCTGGACCTGTCCCACAATCAGCTGCAGGACTGGGCAGAGGTGAGAGCCACCAGGCCCCAGAGCTCCAGAGCTGGGCTCCTGCTAGGCCCCAGAGCTCCAGAGCTGGGTACTTGCTAGGCCCCAGAGCTCCAGAGCTGGGCTCCTGTTAGGCCCCAGGGCCCCAGAGCTGGGCACCTGTTAGGCCCCAGGGCCCCAGAGCTGGGCTCCTGCTAGGCCCCAGATCAGTACAGGAGCCTGGAGCTACTGCTTGTTCCCTGAAATCAGATATAACTACCCAGAGTATCATAGTATCATCTTCAATCAGTCATTAACCTTTAACACACAACATCCATCAGGGACGTGACTTTAACTTCTTCTTCTTATTATTATTCTTTGTCGTTCCCGGGTTGCCAGATTGGGACGATCGTTTCAAACATCCCCCGCCTGGACTTCCTGAACCTGAGCATGAACCCCCTGAACGGTGTGGAGCTGCAGCCCAGCCTGGCCGAGGCCTTCTCCAGGGTGCGGCGACTCATCCTCATCAACACGCGTGTCACCTGGGATACGGTGCACACCGTCACACGCCAGACCCCCGAGTAAGAACATGGTTACTTGTCGGCTGCCATCATGCAGCAGTTAGAGTGATGAAAGCTGCAATCAGTCTAGGTACCTGGGGATCTCCTCTGACCTCTGGGTTAGGGTCAGCTCACCTTCTCTCACCTGTGTACCTGGGTGTATATGTACCTGTGTGTGAGCACCTGTACAAGTGAGTCAGGTGGCCGAGCGGTTAGGGAATTGGGCTAGTAAATCAGAATGTTGCTGGGTTCAATTCCCGGCTGTGCCAAGTGACCTTGTGTCCTTGTCCTGCTGAAATCTAAGCTGTGTGACTCTCCTCTCTCCCCTCCGTTCTCCAGACTGGAGGAGCTCTTCTTGTGCCTGAACGAGTTTGACAGCGTGAACGAGTCCAGCACCCCCTGTCCTTCCCTACGCTTGCTCCAGATCACCGACAACCAGCTCAGAGACTGGCAACACGTCAGGAAGTTTGGCCTCATGTACCCCAGCCTGGACACTCTGGTGCTGGCCAACAACAACCTGACCTCGGTCCAGGAACCTCCAGACACCCTGGAGAGGCTGTTCCCCAACCTGCGGAGCATCAACCTCAACAACTCGGGTACGACAACCTCTACACACTCTCACGTTAGCAACAGAACATGGCGGTGGTCAGAGCAGGGTTAGGATCAGTCGTCAGGGTAGAAAAACAGCTTTTTTGTGTAAAAAAAGTATGTGTGTATTTGGGTGTGTGTGTATCTTGTGTGTGTGTGTCTCGTGTGTGTGTGTGTGTGTGTGTGTGTGTGTGTGTGTGTGTGTGTGTGTGTGTGTGTGTGTGTCGCAGGGCTCAGTAGCTGGGATGACATCTGCAGACTCCAGTTCTTCCCTAAGTTAGAGGAGGTCAGAGTGATGGGGATACCTCTGCTGCGCCCCTACACCGATACAGAGAGACGCTGCCTCATAGTAGCCCAGTGAGACACCTACACTACACTACACACACACTACACACACACACCTACACACATATACACCTACACTGTCCCCAGCTTCAACCCCTTAAATGTATTTCTAACTTTGCCCTCCTCCCCCTCCTCCTCCTCCCCCTCTTCCTCCTCCTCCAACACCCTATAGTCTAGAAATAGCACGTCAAGTTCTAGAGCCTGAGGAATGTTCCCTCTAGGTCCTCCTGGTCAACCTAATTACAGAAGCTGAGCCATGTTGACCTCTGACCCCTGACAGGCTGCCCACCGTGTCCATGGTTAACGGGAGCGTCGTCACCGATGGGGAGAGGGAGGATGCAGAACGCTTCTTCATCAGACACTATCTGGACTGTCCTGAAGAGGAGCTGCCTGAGAGGTACCACACACACACTCACACACACATACACACACATTCACTCGCACACATACACACACACACTCACACTTTATCAGACTTTCTCACACACACTCATACACACACACACACACTCACACTTTTTCACACACACTAGTTCACACACACACACACACACACACACACACACACACACACACACACACTCACACTTTCTCACACACACTAGTTCACACACACACACACTCACACTTTCTCACACACACTCGTGGACACACACACACGTCCATGGTAATGTTAAAACCCTCCATCAGAAAAGCTGCACTAACACGATCTGGAATCCTTCCATCCACATGTTTGTGAAAGGCCTCTGGTGGGGGGGGTCTGGTTCGGAGGTGTTGACCGTCACAGCATGTGGGAGGCGATGACCTCAGCAGCATTCGGGAGGTATATTGGGTATTGATGGGGGAAGTGTGGTCCCTGACTGGGGAAACTAACCTTTGGAAGACACAATAAGGCTAGTCTATGTGTATGTATCACTGAGGGTTAGGGTTAGAGACACAATGCAGCCAGTCTCTCCCCACTCAATGAGTGCTTTGTGCTGGGAATACTCCGATTGGAAAACTGATACACAAGGTAACAGGTTGATTTTTTGATGTACCTTTACTCTGAGTGTGTGTGTGTGTGTGTGTGTGTGTGTGTGCGGGTACCTACAGGGCTTCCAGCCCATCTGCAGGCGAGAATAGATCTGGTAAACTGGAAATGAACAGAATGACTAGAAAAGAGGGATCAGGGGAGAGAGAGAGGGAGGGAGGGAGAGGGAGGGAGAGGGAGGGAGGGAGGGAGAGAGACACGAAGAGGGAAAAGGGGAAGAAATCAACCTTTGAGTGTTCCATCTTTTAAACAGCGGATTAAAGGAGAGAGGGAGAGAAAGAGAGGGTGAGAGAAGGATAGAGAGAGAGAGAGAGAGAGAGAGAGAGAGAGAGAGTGAGAGAGACAGCCAGGATGAAACGACAGACGATAGGACGGGAGATCTAGGCTAGATAAGAGCAGCAGAGCTGCCGCCTGTTTGGAGAGAGCTGCTGGTAATGCCACAGGCCTCCTGTGCCAACACACTTAGCAAACGGCATTTGACGATACCTGCGTTATCAGGCAGCAGTGTGATTTAGCAAAGTATAGGTGCAGTTAACACATTAAATCAGACCTTTTAAAAGCAAAATGGCTCCTTACAGAATGGGACTTTGTGTGTTGAGTGGACCCAGAGAGGAATTCCCCAGCGAGGGCCCGTGGGCCAGACTGAAACCCTGGCCAGGGACAAGGCTTTGTGGGGCGGCTTCTTGGGGAGGGAAGGGAAATTGCTTTGATTGGTCCAGCTGTTACCGAACCTTTGAAAGCGAAGGCTTTTTTATTTAATTGTTCCTGATGGCTTATCGGTCCCCCTTGCCTTTCCCATGGGGAACCTTTCTCACGGCAGAGAAACGGCAGTGTTGGCTGTGCATGCTGGCTATTACTACACTCACATAGCTGTGTGATTCATCTGACACAATCTTTTACAATTTATTTATTTGACATATCCTCCCTCTCCCCTGTTTTCCCGCTGTTGCATTAAAACATTTCAGTCTTGTTCTATCTTATGAAGTAAATAACATTTCCAGCTCTTTGGTTTCTTAAAAATAACCCACCTTCAAAGATCTACCACCCCTCCTGCCCCCCCACCCTCAGGTACCACAGCCTGGTGGCGAAGTACGGCCGCCTGGCCCCGCTGGTGGAGGTGGACCTGAGTCCGCGCTGCGCCCAGGTGGAGGTACGCTGGGGCGAACAGGTGGAGCAGGTCAGTCTGAGGCTGGAGCTGACTGTCTCCGACCTGAAGAAGGAACTGAGAGCCCTGGTCCAGCTACCGGTGAACGGCATGCGGCTCTTCTACATTGGCCGGGAGCTGCTGGGGTCGTACGGTCCGGAGGAGATGAAGTACGGCACCAGGGCACTGCACTCCTATGGCATGCAGGACGGAGATGAGATCTTAGTGGTGCCCAAACTGAAGACAAGGTCCACCTCCTCTGGATCCTCCTCGTAGACAACATCGGATTCTGGGTTCTTTGCGAATACTGACTAAACTGCTACTGAAAAAGATTTTTACGAGATGACTTTTTTTTTCTTCTTCCACAAGTGTAGTTTTTTTTGGGTTTGTTGCATGGTCTTTATTGTCATTCAAAGGGTTTTAAAAAACGAGTTTGGAGTTTCGTAAGGAAACAGTTTAATGTGACAGTAGTTAAGTGTTTTTACCAGATCTGAGGTTTCAACTGTTTTTTTATATGGTTGCTCTTCTGGCTCAGATGACACAAGACTAAATGAGAGATGTCTTGAAATAACCTAGGAGATCACCTCACAAGGGCCACTGAGATAACCTAGGAGATCACCTCACAAGGGCCACTGAGATAACCTAGGAGATCACCTCACAAGGGCCACTGAGATAACCTAGGAGATCACCTCATGGGGGGCACGGTAAAAAGTTCCCTATCAGGTGTTGTTAAAAGAACCGGAGAACAGAGACCACCGGACAACATTGACCTCAACTCAGGAAGTCAACCAACCATAGAGACAAGAGTGGGAGAGGGGTGAGGTTGAGGTGGGAGAGGGGCGAGAGAAAGAAAAAGGGGGAGGTGGAGAGGTTGAAAGGTCACGAGAGAGAGGGGAGATTGGAGAGGGGTGAGATAGAGAGAGTGAGATAGAGTGAGGAAGGTGTGTTGGTCCTCATATTGCTTGAGGTCTTGTCTCCGTGAATAGAGCAGATCCCCGCCCCTGCTGACGTGGTGTGGGGACCCCGTTCTGCACAGTAACCCCACACCGGCCTCAGTGACACAGCCACTTCACCCTCTGCTTAGATTACAACCCAACACTTCCTCACCTTCACCTCCCCCACTTTCCACTCTCACCCAACACCTCCTCACCCTCTTTCTCTCCATTTTATTCATATCTAAAGACAGGTGAAACACTTATTTGTCTTACTTTTATGTCATTCTTAATCAAGTGGGGTTGGGGGTATCATTGAGCATCTGCTGTGACTAAATAACTAGCCCACTCTTTGGTTTTAGGTAATTATTCTGTGTTGATTTCTAAGTGTTTGTATGAGGGAAATATTATTAATGGACTATGATTAGTAGTAGTAGATTTTTATGTACTATATGGGTGTGTCATTTTTATGTGGGATTAAAATGGTAAAAGGTTTGAGACATCGTTGGTTTAAAATGATTATGTTAAATTTGGGTACCATTGAATTGCATGTTCTAATGGAGTAACATAGGCTATATCTATCAGTATTCACCTTTCTGATATATTTAACGTGCACTGTTCAAACATCATATTTTAGTCACCTTTACTAGATATGCAGAACACGCAGCTTGTCTACAGACTGGCATTCTTAATGATTGTAATCGCAGTAGTTTAACATAACTATCTGTAAAGACGTTAATATTCAGATAACTCTATTTTGTTAAGAGGTAATACTGCATTATCTGTAATACTGAGGCAATATTGTATCTTATACTGTAATTGTTGCTTTTACATGATGACCAGCTGTTATTTGAAATATCAAATTAGTTTAACTATGTTACTCATGTTAGAGAATCATGCCATCTTGCTTCTTGACAAACCATGTTGTAAATAAGATTTTTTAATTGACCTTACTGGTCAAATAAAGGTAAAATAAACATTGTTATTATTATTATATTGTACACAGTGTCATACAGTATTTTTTCTTTGTGTAAGATGCAAATAATGATAGAATTTAGGACAGTAAATAACCGGAACAGTTGTGTCGTGTCTCGTTGCTATGCAGTACCTAGCAACGCTAGCGGACAACAATGTTTTAATTAGATAATATTCAGGTGTTCAGACATCACGTTGTGTTCATTTTGGGATAAAGACCACAGCAGAATACCCACAAACAGTATTTTATTTTTGTTTAGTTGCAGCTATTAGCACGTACATGGGATAGTTTGGTATTGAGCAGCTAAAGACAGCCTGTCTGTTGTCTCCAGGTAGGCATGTCTCCATTCTGTGTCAGGTGCCTGGTTACCGGGACATCCCACCCCCCGCCCACCCCCACCCCGTGGTCTCCTCCCGTCAGAGTCTAATCCTGATATCAGAGGGGTCTATCTGAGCCTCCCCCCCCCCACACACCCAGACTCCTCAGCATGACCCTGGGAAACGTGATCTCGCTCCGCGGTGTTAACCGCAGCTCAGAGCCCATTAAGAGGGTTCATAGTTGCTGCCAATGTGCTTCTCAAATCCCGAAGATGGAATGTAGAGAGTTGAGGGTCAAAGTTACCCACCCACCCACCCTACAGGTGACTCCTGTGGTTTCTGATTCACAGACGTATATGATGTCATGCCATGCTTTGGTCTGTTGGACCAGAAAGAGCCTTTCTGTGTTGGGTTTCCACCTGCGTAAGGTGAGTTGTCTTGACCATGAAGTCGTCTGCCCTCTTGATTCGATGGCCGTTTAACTCGTGTCTTCCTTTGTAGGTGTGAGTGTGTCTTCACTCCCTTTTAGGAAGTCATCCTTAGACTTTAAACGTTAAAGAGTCTTGTGTCTGGAGCTATTCCACTTTCTCACTTCTGAGCTTCGAGTTGCCAAGAGTTCCTTCTCCTTCATTCATTCTAAACAGGAAGTGGACTCCTCAGACAGGAAGGGGACACCTTAAACCGGAAGTGAACCACACAGGCAGGAAATAGACCATACAGACCGGAAGTGGACCACATGAGCGAGTTCTGCGTTTCCCTGATCCGTGGGGTGAACAAGTGTGTGGCCCCCAGTGCAGGTAAGCCTGAGGCTGGAGGGTGACAGGGGGGTGGGGCTGGTCCAGGGCCTCCCTGAGATCAGCCAGTATCCTGATCTGGCCTGCTGCTTTATGGAACTGTAGCAAGGGGCAGAGAGGAATGAACAGACGCCATTGTGTTCCCAACCCAAGGAGTCATTGGAAGGAGGAGTTTTGGGTTACGAGAAGGAGGTTCTTCATTGTGGAACGAGGAGATGAGGGCAGCAGGAGGCCAACTGCCGGGCAGAGGGTTGAACTTGGAGGACTGATACTGTCGCACTGCCGGGAACTGATGACTCCTCCTCTGGATGTGACGTTCATCGCTGCTCTTTGTGGCTTCTGGTTCCGTGAAATGTTCCTGCTGTTGTCTTATTCCCACAACCCTGTTGAGAAGCAGAAGCTCCCTCTGCTTTGTCAATGATGCTTTTAGTTGGGGCCTTTTTTGTTTGTTTGTTGGTTTGTTTCATGGTTTAACAACATCTCACACCATGGTCTGTCCAATGCTTGGGTCCAGTATTAACGCAATCTCTGTCCCCATTCCCAGTGGCTTGCCCTGAGAGAGCGAGAGAGAGAGAGAGAGAGAGAGAGAGACAGTCATCCTGTCAGGCCTTCAGTATCAAACACCTGATGAATCGTTTGGTTTTGCGAGCGGGAAATAGAAAGGAAAGATCAAGGGCGAAAAAATTCATGACTTATCGTCTCATCTCCAGTCCCTCTCACTTCTCCATCCTCGCCGCGGTCTCTCCTGAAAGACGCCGTCTCCGAGAACAAGATGATTCCGTCCTGCTTGGGAATCGTGTGTGTGTTGTTTTTGTGTGTGTGTGTGTCTTCTTTTGTGCGTCTGTCTCTTTCAGCAGAGGGTTAAGAGCATGTGTGCATTTACACAACAAGGCCTGAGAGGTGTAAATGAATCCTCCACTGAGACCTCCATGGCTGGTCAATGGAAGACCAGGGTCCACAGCCTTTCACACATCCCACCCTCCCCTCTCCAGTTACTCCACTGTCCTCTCCTTGACAAAGACCCTTCCTGACTCCCTGCTCCTTCCCAGACGCTATCAGCATGGATCCACCTGCGATCTCCCCACTCTAATCTCCCCAGGATCTGTATGGTAATGAAGTGTGTTGTGACTCCCATAAGGAGCTCCTTAATTAAAGGAAAGTCACAGTGGGCCCTAAGTGACTCATGTTAATGCTGTAATTCTATCCTACTCCAGGTCTTTCGAAACCAGGGTTTTAGAGAGTGTGTGTGTGTCTTTTTTGTAGTTGTTGTCAATAAATGCCCCCATAATGCATTGCTTTGACTTGTCTGAGCCCTCAGTTGGAAAGATTTAGCTGTGGAGTGGAGCCTGACAAAGCGGAAGTAGACGTCTACACACACTGTTCACATACACACACACACACACACACACACACCTGTTTACTCATGCCTGAAGACTCACACTACACACACCATCTCACCCCTGGAGGAAGATACTATCAGCAGTATTTGCCTTACATTTTTGTCTTTTTACTCTATTCACTCTCCCCTCTTTCTCTCAGTCTTTCTCCTCTCATTTATCGTTTTCTCTCTCTCCTACATAGTCCCTCTCTCTCCCTCTATCTCTATGCTCCATAGTCTCTTTCCCTCTCCTACATAGAGAGAGGGACTATCTCTCTATCCCCCTCTCTTACATGGTCCCCCCCACACCCACCCTATCACTCTCTCTCACACTTTCTCTTTATGGTACTATGTTCCCTCCCCCTCTCTCTCTCTTTCACCTACATAGTTCTTTCTCTCACAGTCTTTCTCTCACCATTCACTCTGTTCCCCACACTCAGCGCCAACCCTTCCTCCCCAAACACGGATCTCAGATGAAGTTGAACAGCACCCCTTGGTGAAGTTAGCGTCAGCCTCTACTGAAGCGTCCATACAGGCTGCCCTGCGCCCCCCCCTAGAGGAACCCCCCCCCCCCCCCCCCTAAGCCACTCTTGTCACATCCTGCGGGCACCCTGGACGACAACTCGGATGCTGTCTGGGAGAGCGTTTATTGACTCTAATCCTGGATGTGAGTGGACGAGGAAGGGTTCCACAGCAGAGCCCCCCCCCCCTCCTCCTCCTCCTCCTCCTCCTCTCCTCCCTTCCTCCCCTCCCCTCGGATCAGCCACCATCCCTCCACCTCCACCTCAGTCTTCCTTCTCCCCTTTTAAAGTGTGGATGGTTCCCAGCTGGATGGCAGCTCGCTGTGTACTGGAGACTGGCTGGTGAGCGTGGTGAGGCTACATGTGTGTGACCTGAAAGCAGGTGAGTCTGTCTGTCTGTCTGTCTGTCTGTCTGTCTGCTTCTGTTAGGCAGGTGTATCCTCCATGTGCAGGTGAAGGTACCTGAGGGTCATGGTGAGCCTTCTCCTACCTGTGTGAGAAAATGAAGCATGTGACAGGCGCAGGTGGAAGCCACAGAATAGATAAGCTTTCTGATAACACTGGAATGTAGCTTGTAACACTATAATGTAGATTGTAACACTTTAATGTAGCTTGTAACACTAATTTAGTACGTAACAAAGTAATTTAGTATGTAGCACCATAACTTTACATGTTTTGTGTCGTGTTTGATTATTGACAACATGGGTGTCTCTTTCTGCATGAATAGTGTTTGTGATTTCTTATTTTATTCACCAGATTAATATGAGCAGTTCACTCTGCTTATGTGTTACCTTCTGTAGCTGTTAGTTAATTGCTTGCCCTTCATTGTTCATGGGGGATATGTACAGCTACGATGAAGATCGTTAGTATGGCTTTAGCTCAGGGTATCTGACTACTGATGAAGAGGTTGCAGGTTTGAATCTGCTCCTGTGTCACTTTGGAGCGTTTGACAGATGAAGAACATTCCTGTGTCTCTGGAAAGATTCTGTTAGCAGGGACCTTTGTGTTGAACAGTGGCGTTTAAATAAATGTCTCTGAAACGAGCCTGGCTCAATGCCTGTCTGATAAAAGGTGGCTGTGGCATTAGTGCTGATCTGGAAGAGTCACAGCAGCTGTAGTGCCAATCTGGAAGAATCACAGCAGCTGTAGTGCTAATCTGGAAGAGTCACAGCAGCTGTAGTGCTGATCTGGAAGAGTCACACCAGCTGTAGTGCTAATCTGGAAGAGTCACAGCAGCTGTAGTGCTGATCTGGAAGAGTCACAGCAGCTGTAGGGCTGATCTGGAAGAGTCATAGCAGCTGTAGTGCTGATCTGGAAGAGTCAAAGCAGCTGTAGTGCTGATCTGGAAGAGTCACAGCAGCTGTAGGGCTGATCTGGAAGAGTCACAGCAGCTGTAGTGCTAATCTGGAAGAATCACAGCAGCTATAGTGCTAATCTGGAAGAGTCACAGTAGCTGTAGTGCTAATCTGGAAGAGTCACAGCAGATGTAGTGCTAATCTGGAAGAGTCACAGCATCTGTAGGGCTAATCTGGAAGAGTCACAGCATCTGTAGGGCTAATCTGGAAGAGTCAAAGTAGCACTGCGCAGCATTTAATGAAATATCCCGGGGTCCTTTGAGAGGAACTAGAGTTAGAATGCTTTATTCCATATGCAGATTACCAGCGGATCAACATTCCATGGAATTAAAACGTCAGCCAATAACGAGGAGAGTTTACGTATTCCAGAATGAAAGCCTGTTCTTCATCACCCTCATCCATGTCCAGGCCCATCCACTTAGCTTTATGTTCAGGCTCAGCTGCGGGCAGCTATCCAAGACTGTCAGCCTCCCGAGGGTCCTGGCACCCTCCCCTGCTCGACTAAAGCCATTAGTGGCCTGCTGTTAATGCCCCCTCTTAATGCCCCCTCGTCTTGGGCAAGAGGGTTCATAAACAGAAGTGGTAATGAGCTCCCCAAATAGGTTGGGTCGTTGAGGGTGGGGGGGGGGAGGGGGGCAACCCTGGCACCAGGAGGCCTTCCATCGTGGACTCACACGGGAGTCTCAAGGTGAATGTGATCCGGACACATTGTTCCTGACGGCATAATGGGGTCTTTTCAGGGCTCGTCTAACAGTGCTGGGGCGAGGGTTGGGGCGGGGGGGGGGGGGGGGTGCCGGGGGTCCTGGGGGACTATTGGGAGACGGATCTTAAAGCAGTTACGTGTCGGGAAGGCTTCTTTGGCACTTTACTCTGGTCTGCGTCGTTTCATGAGAAACAGGCTGTGACTCAGTTTGACTCTTTGGTGTAACGAGGGAGTCCAGTGGCTCAGCGGTAAGGGAGTCAGCCTAGTAATCTGGCAACCTTAATGAAGTTAAAGCACAGTAAAGTCTGTCTCAATATTATCTACCAGGAACAGTACATCATTAATCTATCTATCCATCCATCCATCCCCCCCCCCTCTCTGTCCCCTCCCCCAGGATGCTGAGGCCAGTCACTCCGGTCATTCTGCTCCACCTCCTAACTGTCATCGTCCAAAAAGGAGGTAAGCCAAGTGATTCCAGTGGTACCAGTCTCCCAGCACTCGCTGCCCTGGTTCAGTTACAGTGTTTCTCCAATACACAGACATAAGACGAAAAGCTTTCTCATTCCTGTGATATCTGAGCACCTTGCCAGTCAATACCTCTTATTCTTCCCTGTTGCTAAAAACAAACAGAGCACTGGTCTTATCTGATCCTCTCTGAAATCTCAGTTAATAATGTATCGAGTGACCTGATGATCCTTCATCCTCTAGGTGTGTACAGGCTAGAGTTAGAGCTGAGGTTCGCTTCGCTGATTTCTGCTCTCTTTCCTTCTGTACTCCTACTCTTCTCCTTCCGCTCCCCTGCCTCCTGTCGTCCTGTCCTCCTTCCTCTCCCCCTCCTTCTCCCCTCCTCCTCTAGCCAGTTCTCAGGATATACTCTACCCCTTCGGAACAGCCCATAGGGACCTGGAAACCCCTAAAATGGACGACGGCAGTTCACCTGAAATCAATCTGCTCATTCCATTTGTCTTCTTCAACGTGCCTTACCGGTCCATCTACGTAAGCACTCACTCTCCTCCTCTATTCATTGCCATCTTTATCTTGTTACTTTACAAACAAGTTATTCCAGAGATCCTCCACCTTGAGGCTAAGGTAGGGTTGGTTGAGTAAATGTCACTGCAACCCAAATTCCCCCCCTCTGGAAATAAACGAAGAGGAACCGAACTTGAATGCTGTCCACCTTCTGGAGCGTGTTTCCGCTTGTGTTTAATGGCTACTCATCTTTTCTTCAGGTCAACAACAACGGTGTGATCTCGTTCAACGTCCAGGTGAGCCAGTTCACACCTGAGGCCTTCCCCCTCAGCGACAGCCGCTCTTTCATTGCTCCTCTCTGGGCCGACGTGCACAACGGCATCCGCGGAGACATCTTCTACCGGGAGTCCACGGAGCCGCTTGTCCTAGAGAAGGCCACGCAAGATATTCGAAAATACTTCCAGAACCTTCCAACATTCACCGCCACATGGGTGTTTATTACTACCTGGCACCAGGTCACTTTCTACGGAGGCAGCCAGACTACACCGGTAAAACGCTCCCTTCTTCTCCTCTCTCCTCTCCTCTTCTCTCCTCTCTTCTCCTCTCTCTTCTCCTCCCTCCTCTTTTCTTCTCTCCTCTCTTCTCTCTTCTCTTCTCTCCTCTCTTCTCCCCTTTCTTCTCTCCTCTCTTCTCCTCTCTCTTCTCCTCCCTCCTCTTCTCCCCTTTCTTCTCCCCTCTCTTCTCCTCTCTCCTCTCCTCCCTCCTCTTCTCTCTTCTCTCCTCTCTTCTACTCTCTCTTCTCCTCCCTCCTCTTCTCTTCTCTCCTCTCTTCTCTGCTCTCCTCTCTTCTCCCCTCTCTTCTTCTCCCTCCTCTTCTCTCCTCTCTTCTCTCCTCTCTCTTCTCCTCCACTCCCTCATCATCACCATGTGTTTGTTGATCAGTCTGTATATTCTCAGGTGGTGATCGTGTGTCATGTGATGTTGTGCTGCTCCTGTGCTGCAGGTGAACACCTTCCAGACGGTGTTGATCTCAGACGGGATGGCCTACTTCTCCATGTTCAACTACGGGGAGATCAACTGGAGCACTGGCACAGCTAGCGGGGGGGACCCGCTCACAGGGCTGGGGGGCACCACAGCACAGGTAGGGTCACCCTGCACCAGGGGTGAGGGAGGGCAGGGGGGGACTGGACACAAATGTGTCCCCGAATTTCCTGACCCATAGTCTCCCTGTCCTCCACCCTCTCCAGTCAGGCTTTAACGGAGGCGATATCGGACATTTCTTCAACCTGCCAGGGTCACGGTCCAACGACATGGTGAACATCGAGCAGACCACCAACGTCAACCTGCCTGGACGTTGGGTCTTCAGGGTGGACACTGACCTGATCGATCCGGCCAACGGCTGCAGCTATAACGGTATCAGCCGCCCTTAGCCACTGTCCCTGACTTCCAGCTGACAATCTCACTGCGCTCATCTTTAGTTCTCCTTTAGTAATGTGCTGATGACGTTCGCTCCCTCTTCCAAAGGGCGCTACTACCGTCGAGGGGAGATCTTCTGGCTGTCGGACATGTGTTCCCAACGTTGCCGCTGCCTGGATCTGGATAACCAGGTGTCGTGTCAGGAAGCCCCCTGCGGACAGCTGGAGACCTGTGAGCAGCAGGAGGGAGCCTTCTACTGCCAGCCCACGCGCACCAGCACCTGCGTGGTGTTCGGAGACCCCCACTACCACACCTTCGACGGCTTCCTCTACCACTTCCAGGGCACCTGCTCCTACCTGCTGGCCAGGCCGTGCTGGGAGGTGGTGGGCCTGCCTTTCTTCAGCGTGGAGGCCAAGAACGAGGACCGGGGCATGGCCACAGTGTCCTGGCTCCGTGACGTCACCGTGGAGGTGTACGGGCACCGTGTCACCCTGCCCAAAGGCAGCCCGGGGACCGTGCAGGTGAGGGGGGCGGAGCTACTGCTAAGGGGGCGGGACCATCACAAGTGTTCACTTTGAGAACGTACACGAGTGTGTGCAGTATTCAGGTGTTGATGTTCAGGTGGACAGAGTGATAACTGTGTGTTCAGGTGGACAGAGTGATAACTGTGTGTTCAGGTGGACAGAGTGATAACTGTGTGTTCAGGTGGACAGAGTGATAACTGTGTGTTCAGGTGGACAGAGTGATAACTGTGTGTTCAGGTGGACAGAGTGATAACTGTGTGTTCAGGTGGACAGAGTGATAACTGTGTGTTCAGGTGGACAGAGTGATAACTGTGTGTTCTCTGTGTTCAGGTGGACGGCCTGATAAAGACCTTACCTGTCCAGCTCCAGCTGGGAGCCGTGAAGGTGTATCAATCCGGCGTGGCCGTAGCCTTGGAAACGGACTTTGGCCTCCTGGTGACGTATGACGGTCAGCACTACGCCTCCATCTCTCTCCCCAGCTCCTACTTCAACAACACCTGCGGACTGTGCGGCAACTACAACGACGACCCCGCCGACGACCCCGTGCTTCCGGATGGCACGCTGGCGGAGAGCGTGGTGGAGCTGGGCGGCAGCTGGAGGGCGGAGGACGCCGACTGGAGGTGCACGGACGGCTGCGCTCAGAACTGCAGCCTGTGCGATCCGGCCACGGAGGCGTTCTTCTTTCGCTCGGATTACTGCGGCCTCATCAACAAGACGGACGGGCCGTTCAGGGACTGCAGGGCGGTGGTGGATCCCACAGCCTTCGTCTACAGCTGTGTGTACGATATGTGCAGCAATAGGGACAACATCACCACGCTGTGCCAGGCCATCCAGGCCTACGCTCTGGCTTGCCAGGCCCTCGGGGTCACCATAAGACCCTGGAGGTCACGCACCTTCTGTGGTGAGTTGTGGTCTCTTCAGGTGTATACCCTAACCCTGCTCTTAACTTAGCCAAACACTAAATAATATAACGTTATATAACTTAACTTTCATTTACATTTAGTCATTTATCAGATGCTCTTATCCAGAGCGGCTCACAGCAAGTACAGGGACATTCCCCCCCAGAGGCAAGTAGGGTGAAGTGCCTTGCCCAAAGACACAATATCATGTTGGCATGGCCGGTATTCGAACCAGGAACCTTTTGATTACCAGCCCCTACTCCCTTACTGCTCAGCCACTTGACTGTAACTTACTTACACAGTATTCTGTTGCCTAAATATCTCTTAACTCCCCCAAATACACCCTATTCTGTTACCATGACATCCAATATCACAACAAGGCACAACAACATATTCCACCCCCTTTTTCATCTAACCTCCCATCTCTTCTCCTGATTGGTCGCCAGCCCTGACGTGCCCAGCATCTAGCCAATACCAGGTGTGCACCAGCGCTTGCCCCGCCTCCTGCTCAGACCTCACGGCCCACCTGTACTGCGTCCACCCCTGCACTGAGGGCTGCCAGTGTGACCCAGGCTACATCCTTAGCGGCAGCCGCTGCGTTCGGCGTGACCAGTGTGGCTGCGAGCGAGACGGGCTGTACCACCACCTGAACGCCACCTTCTGGGCGGGGCCAGCCGGAGAGGGCGGGGAGTGCTCCCTGCGGTGCGTGTGCGGGCCGGCGGGAGAGATCAGCTGCTTCAACGACTCCTGCCAGGAGGGGGAGGTTTGCGGAGCGGAGCTGGGGCTGCTGGGATGTTACCCCCGCAGGGAGGGCGTGTGCCTGCTGGACCAGAGCCTGGTGGTGGCCTCCTTCGACGGAGCCTCTCTGCCCTTCCAGGATGAGAACTCCTACTACCTGCTGAGGAGCTGCGGAGCCACGCCGCCCAACGTGTCGTCGGTGGAGGTGAAGATGGGCCGGCGGCTGGCCAATAAGGGGCCGGCGTGGCTCAGACCTGTGGTGGTGCGAGTCGCCAACCTGGAGGCCCAGATGGGAGGCTCCGACTTCGACACGGTGAAGGTCGGTGTTCAGACGTGTCTGAGGGAGAGTCATGTAGACTGTAGGGGGCCATGAGGGGGGGGGGGGGCTGGGGGACCATGAGGGGGGCCTCTTTGACTCTGAATGTTGCCTGTTTCCTCCAGCTGAACGGGGAGTCCATTCTGCTTCCCTACATCCACCCCCTGGAGACCCTGATGATCTACCGCGCCCACGGCAACGCCACGGTGGTGGAATCCAGCGGTCTTCTCCGCGTCCGCTACACCCGGCAGGGTTTGCTCAACATCAGCCTGTCCACGCTCTTCCGGAACGCCACCTGCGGCCTGTGCGGCGTCTTCAACGGGAACACCAGCGACGACCTGCGTCTGCCCAACGGCCGGCTGGCCGAATCCATCGAGCTCTTCACCGATGGCTGGCGCGCCATCGCCGACGACCTGACCTGCAACGGCGACTGCGATGACCTCTACCGCATGTGCACCGACCTGAGGCTGTACCAGAGCCCCTGGATGTGCGGGAACATTAACGACCCGGGGAACAGCTCGTTCCTGGTGTGCCATGCAGCGGTTAACCCCTCCCCCTTCTTCAGGAACTGCCTGTATAACATGTGTGTGAAGGAGGGGAACAGGACGGCCCTCTGCTCCTCGCTGCAGGCCTACGCCTCCGCCTGCCAGGACGCTCAGGTGGGGCTCAACCCCTGGAGGAGCGCCACCAACTGCCGTGAGTAGATATGACACCTCAGGATGAGGAGGGAGGAGCTAGGAGCTAGGAGACATGACACCTCAGGATGAGGAGGGAGGAGATAGGAGCTAGGAGACATGACACCTCAGGATGAGGAGGGAGGAGACAGGAGCTAGGAGACATGACACCTCAGGATGAGGAGGGAGGAGACAGGAGCTAGGAGACATGCATGCGCATGGGAATCCACTCAGACTAGGCTGTAACATTTCAATTAAAAACACTTGTTTTTAAGGACTCATAGTAGTCATCTTTAACATATATTTCTCCTCCCTCCTCCTCTCTCTCCCCTCCCCCCAGCCCTGCCCTGCCCTGAGAACAGCCACTTTGACGAGTGCTCCGACGCTTGCCCCCTGACCTGCGCCAACCTGGACCAGCCGGCGCCGGATCCCTGCCCGCTGCCCTGCCAGGAGGGCTGCCAGTGTGAGGAGGGCTTCGCCGTGAGGGACGGCCGCTGCGTGGCGAGGCGAGACTGTGGCTGCTTCAGCCACGGACACCAGGTGGAGACGGACCAGACCTTCTGGACGGACTGGGAGTGTCAGGAGCGCTGCTTCTGTAACGGCTCAGATAACAGCGTGTACTGCAGCCTGGCGCCCTGCGCCCCCGACGAGTTCTGCCAGGAGACCTCCACTGGCCTCTACGTCTGCCAGCCTCGCACCGAGGCTATCTGCGTCGCCGCCGGTTACAGCCACTTCCTGCCGTTCGGTGGCGTTCCTTTCGAGCTGCAGAGCTCCTGTACTATGAGGCTGGCTACTACTTCCTGTGAGGGCAGGGAGAGAGGGCATGAGGAGGAGGACGGGGATCATTATAGAGCTGGGAGCTCCAGTGCCCCCCTGCCTAACTTCAAACTCATGGCCAGGAACGAGCAGAGGGACACTGGGCAGGCCATCTGGGTGAGGGGGTTTGTCCTGGAGGTGTACGACTACGAGATCGAAGTGTCTCGGAGCTACAAACACACGGTTACGGTGAGTGTGACGAGGCGGGAAGATGAAGGGGAGGAAAGGGGGCGAAGCCACGCTGCCAAATAGTTTTCATTTAGAAGAAGAAATGATTGGTGAAATAGTTAATTACGGGGGGAATAAATAGATCAGATAGGAGAAGCACCTGGGGAAAGGATAAACCGTGGAGAACACGCTCACTTTTCATCTGAGAATTTATTAGAAACATTCCAACATGAGTTTGGGCGCCTTTTCATTTCAATAAGTAGTTTTCCCTCCCTGGAAAAGGTACAACTGATGACTTGTTAAAGGTCACGACTGTTGAATGTGTGACGAGGGAGTTATTTCTAATCAAGCTGATAGAATAACAGAGGACCGGATTCCTCTTTGATTGGCTCAAGGTGGATCTTATTTCAATCGGCATCTTTTATCAGCCTGGATTGGGCTCAGAAGAAAGCTTAACCTGACTGACGTTTTGGAAGAGCTTCACAAACCGACCCGGAGATCAGAAGAGAGGAACCAGCTACCTCCAGCTCTTCAAACACACAGACGACATATCTTGACGACATATCTCACACACACACACACACACACACACACACAGAAACGATCATATACCTTACCACACACACCTCAGTTATTACACAAGAGCGCTCTTTTACATTGACATCTCTCCTTCCCCAGGTGAACAAAGAACGTCTGCACATCCCTTTGAAGTTGGGAGCAGGAAAGATCAACGTGTCCTCGCTGGGCATGCAGCTTCTGCTGGAGACGGACTTTGGCCTGAAGATAGCCTTCGACTGGAACACCCTCCTCTTACTCACTCTGCCCCGCAGCCTCTACAACCGCACCTGCGGCCTGTGCCAGGGCCTCCCGCTGTCCGCGCCCGTGCTGAGCACCACCGAATGGGGCATGGCCTGGGCCGAGAGGGACTCCTTCTGCCAGGTGGGCTGCGGTGACTCGTGTCCTCGCTGCGGCCTGGTCGAGAGGGCGCTCGCCGGAGACGGCCCGCTCCTGGTCGTCGACGGCAACTCCGACGGTGACGACGGCGCCGAAGTGGGCGTGCGCTTCCTGGTGGGCGACGGGCTGTACGTGTTTGTGGAGCCGGAGGCGGTGAGGCTGTGCGGGCTGATCGTGGACAGAGGAGGGCTGTTCGCCCGCTGTCACAGCAAGGTGCCGCCTGCCTTCTTCTACCAGAGCTGTCTGCAGGACACCTGCCTGGACCAGGGGGCCAGGGACACCATCTGCAACTGGCTGCAGGTGTACGCCAGCACCTGCCACACCCAGGGGCTGCCGCTGGGGGGCTGGAGGGTGGACACGCCCTGCGGTGAGCAGCTGATTTGGTTTAGATTGAGGCCCAGAGGTGCAACCTGCTCACCTGGGCTCAGATGGTCTTCAGGTGCTTCTTAGATGAGCAGGAGCTCAAGTCTGCTCTAAAGATGTCGTGAATATTTCTTAAACTGTACTTCTATCTCTATAATCTACACTGT
This sequence comes from Neosalanx taihuensis, assembly GCA_030340665.1. Lineage (NCBI taxonomy): Eukaryota > Metazoa > Chordata > Actinopteri > Osmeriformes > Salangidae > Neosalanx > Neosalanx taihuensis. The sequence goes on from CM059310.1 coordinate 8,555,350, forward strand.
CAATACTCTATTTATCTACAATAATGATCTCACTTCCTTTGGTCCAGCATGGTTGTATGAATCGTGCTCTGTATGTAAACATGGATTGAGTGATGTGTGGTGCTGTTGTGTGCAGTGCTGTCCTGCCCGGCTAACAGCCACTACTCCAGCTGTGTGCCCGTGTGCCAGCCCCAGTGTGCCCCTGCCCGGGGGCAGAGAGACTGCAGCCTGGACTGTGTGGAGGGCTGTCAGTGTGACCCCGGCTTCGTCCTCAACGGCAAGAGCTGCATCCTGCCTCAGAACTGTGGCTGCTACACCGACGGGAAGTACTTTGAGGTGAGCCTGACCCCCTGACCCCCTTGACCTTCAGCCTAACTATACCCTGATCCTAACTCTGACCCTTGACCCCTCCTAACCCCCCCCCTCCCTGACCCCCCTAGTCCAAGCAGCTGTTCTGGAACAGCGACTGCACCAAGCGCTGTCAGTGTATCGGGCGGAACCTGGTGCAGTGTGACCCGAGGCGCTGCAAAGCGGAGGAGGAGTGCGCTCTGAAGTTTGGGGTCAGAGGCTGCTTCCCTCGACGCTCCCAGCACTGCGTGGCGTCCGGGGGAGGGGTGTTCAGGACCTTCGACGGGGCATCCCTGCGCCTGCCCGCCTCCTGCTCCTTCGTCCTGTCCACCAACTGCCACAAGCTTCCGGATCTTTCCTTCCAGCTCATCGCCAACTTCGACAAGTGGAGCACGCCCAACCTGACCACCATCTCCCACGCTTACCTGTACATCAACGAGGAGAACATACTGATCTCTGGGGGCACCGTTAAGGTGAGGATACCTGTCCCTCCCTCACCTGTCCCCCCCTCACCTGTCCCCCCTCACCTGTCCCCCCTCACCTGTCCCCCTCACCTGTCCCCCCCCTCACCTGTCCCCCCTCACCTATCCCCCCTCACCTGTCCCCCCTCACCTGTCCCCCCCTCACCTGTCCCCCCTCACCTGTCCCCCTCACCTGTCCCCCCCCTCACCTGTCCATCTTCCCCCAGGTGAACGGGACCCCGGTGACCGTGCCCTTTGTCACAGGGCTGATGACACGTGTGTCCACCTCCGAGGGCTTCCTGGTCATCGACACCCCGCTGGACATACAGGTGAGGTCAAGGGTCACTTTATTTACACTTCCTCTCTAGGTGAGGTGTCCTCACACTTCCTCTACCTCTTGCTCCCAGGTTCGCTACAATCGCTTCAACACCTTGAGCATCACCATGGGCCCCCGCCTGCACAACAAGGTGTGCGGACTGTGTGGCAACTTCAACGGAGACCCCAGCGATGACTTCATCACCTCCAGGGGAAAGCCAGCCATCAGCGCTCTGGAGCTGGCTCAGAGCTGGAAGACCAACGGCATGCAGAACAGGTGAGGAGGGGGGAGGGGGGAGAGAGGAGGACAAGGGGGATCTACCCATAGGGGAGGGGAGGGGGGGTATCTAGAGCTTTGCAGATACACTGTAGACATGGGATGGCTTGTCTCTTATCCTCTCCTCACCTCCATCTTCTTCACCTCCATCTTCCTTTCATCACTCATTGTCTCCTCTCCTCTTCATCCCTGTCCTCCTCCTTTCCTCCCCTCCTCCCTCCCTCTCTCCTCTCCTATCCTCTCCCCTCCCTTCTCCCCCTCCTCCCCTCCGCAGCTGTGATGAGACCCAGTACGTGGCTCTGGCTCAGTCCTGTGAGAACACAGCAGTGCTGGGTCTGCAGGGGGAGGACGGCTGCCAGAAGTTGACCCAGACCAAGGGCTTCTTCCAGCCCTGCCACGGCCTGCTGGACCCCCGGCCCTTCTACCAGTCCTGCTACCTGGACGGCTGCTACAACCACCGCAAGGCCCAGGTGTGCGGCTCGCTGGCTGCCTACGCTGAAGCCTGCCGTGCCCTGGGAACACTCACCACCAAGTGGATCACCCAGGAGAACTGCTGTAAGGGGGGGAGGGCAGATTACAGGGGCGGGTTTTAGGGGCTGGGGGTTCTAGGTTAGGGGCTGGGGATCCTGGGTTAGGGGCTGGGGATCCTGGGTTAGGGGCTGGGGGTTCTGGGTTAGGGGCTGGGGATCCTGGGTTTAGGGTCTGGGGATCCTGGGTTAGGGGCTGGGGATCCTGGGTTTAGGGTCTGGGGATCCTGGGTTTAGGGGCTGGGGGTTCTGGGTTAGGGGCTGGGGGTTCTGGGTTAGGGGCTGGGGATCCTGGGTTAGGGGCTGGGGATCCTGGGTTTAGGGGCTGGGGATCCTGGGTTTAGGGGCTGGGGATCCTGGGTTTAGGGGCTGGGGGTTCTGGGTCCGGGGGCATGCAGGACCGGTGGATTGGGAGACAGCTAACGTGGTGTTTGGACGTGTCTTTAGCAGAATGGATCTACGACCCCTGCGCAGGAGAGATCTGCACCAACAACACGTGCGAGCAGGAGAACGGAGGAGATCTATGTGGTTGTCCTGAGCTGCCTAGCAACCCAGGAGGTGGGTGTGGCTCTGGTGGAACCCAAACCTTAAAACGACCGTCCAAGATCACATGACACCCTCAACCTCAAACTTCATAACCCTAACCTTTTGACCTCTGACCAATCAGGAGAGGATGACATCCTGCAGGCGGAGGTGACTTGTAAACACGCCCAGATGGAGGTGTCCATCTCCAAGTGCAAGCTCTTCCAGCTGGGCTTCGAGAGGGAGGACGTCCGCATCAATGACCAGCGCTGTCCCGGGATCGAGGGAGAAGACTTCATCTCCTTCCACATCAACAACACCAAGGGACACTGCGGCTCCATCGTCCAGGTTAGGAGGGGGTTAGTGGGGCTTCAGGGTCCAGGTTAGGAGGGGGTTAGTGGGGCTTCAGTGTCCAGGTTAGGAGGTGGGTTAGTGGGGCTTCAGTGTCCAGGTTAGGAGGGGGTTAGTGGGGCTTCAGGGTCCAGGTTAGAAGGTGGGTTAGTGGGGCTTCAGTGTCCAGGTTAGGAGGGGGTTAGTGGGGCTTCAGTGTCCAGGTTAGGAGGGGGTTAGTGGGGCTTCAGTGTCCAGGTTAGGAGGTGGGTTAGTGGGGCTTCAGTGTCCAGGTTAGGAGGGGGTTAGTGGGGCTTCAGGGTCCAGGTTAGGAGGTGGGTTAGTGGGGCTTCAGTGTCCAGGTTAGGAGGGGGTTAGTGGGGCTTCAGTGTCCAGGTTAGGAGGGGGTTAGTGGGGCTTCAGTCTGAGAGGTTGTGGGGAGGTTGGGCAGAGCTCCACCAGGTGTAAAGTTCCCTCTCTCTCCTCTGAACACCTGTTTCCTGTTTCCCGCAGTCAAACGGCACCCACATCCTGTACAAGAACACTGTGTGGATTGAGAGTGTCAACAACACAGGCAACATCATCACCAGGGACAAGACCATCAACGTGGAGTTCTCCTGCGCCTACGAGCTGGACCTGAAGATCTCCCTGGAGACCGTCCTCAAACCCATGCTCAGGTAAGCCGCATCACATGACCACTCAGATCACCTGACGGGATGGATCACATGATCGCTTGGGTCACATGACCCCTACTAACTATTATAAGCCGGTACCTAATTTGACAAACTTTCAGTATAATGTAGTTTCTAATAATATATTTCTAATAATCTCCTCATGTGTCTCCCCCTCTCCTCACCTCCCCTATTTCAGTGTGATCAACCTCACCCTGCCTACACAGGAGGGAAACTTCATCACCAAGATGGCACTGTACAAGAACGCCTCGTACCGTCAGCCGTACCGGGAGGGGGAGGTGGTCCTCACCACCAGGGACATCCTGTTTGTGGGCGTGTTTGTGGAGGGGGCTGATGAGAACCAGCTGATCCTCATAGTCAACATGTGCTGGGCCACGCCCTCTCGCTACAGCAGTGACCGGCTGAGATACATCATCATAGAGAGAGGGTAGGTGGAAAGGTAGGGTGGGAGAGTGTTGGAAGGCTGAGGGTATAGGTGTTAGAAGAGTAGGGGGGAGTAGGGGAGAGTAGGAGAGTAGGGGAGGAGAGTAGGGGAGGGTAGGAGAATAGGGAAGGGTAGGGGAGAGTAGGGGAGGGTAGGAGAGTAGGGAGGAGAGGGGATGGAAGGAGAGTAGGGGAGGGAAGGGAAGGGGAGGGAAGGGGAGGGAAGGGGAGGGTAGGAGAGTACCAGGTAGGCCCCTGGAGGTTCTCCTGCAGTTTTAACAGGGTTCTCCCTGTTCTCTAGGTGTCCCAACATCAAAGACAACACTATCGGCATGGCAGAGAACGGCGTCTCTCTCACCTGTCGCTTCCACGTCACCGTGTTCAAGTTCATCGGGGACTACGATGAGGTGCACCTGCACTGTGACGTGTCACTGTGTGACTCTGACACCAACGCCTGCAAAGTGGTGAGCCACTGGAACACACACCTGGGACTGGAACACACCTGGCTTTAACACCACTAGTGCATATTTATGACTTTGTGTGTGTGTGTGTGTGTGTGTCAACAGAACTGTCCACATAACAGGAGAATGTACTCAGAGGAGAGTGAACACAAGCAGCATATCCTGTCTGTGGGCCCCATAAGAAGGAGAGGTAAACACATGCGGGGGTGTGTGTGTGTGTGTGTGTTTGACACGTGTGTGTGTGTATTTGACACAGGTGTGTGTGTGTGTATTTGACACGTTTGTGTGTGTATTTTACGTGTGTGTGTGTGTGTGTATTTGACACGTTTGTGTGTGTATTTTACGTGTGTGTGTGTGTGTGTATTTGACACGTTTGTGTGTGTATTTTACGTGTGTGTGTGTGTGTGTATTTGACACGTGTGTGTGTGTGTGTTTCAGCGTCTGACTGGTGTGAGGAGGATAATGGAGGCTGTGAGCAGATCTGCAGCAGCAAGGGGGCGGGGCCTGTGTGCAGCTGTGTGTCAGGGATGCTGCAGAGGGATGGCAAGACCTGCCGAGGTGACACACACACACACGTCTCACACACACATCACACACACGTCACACTCGTCACACAACTCACACACAAACACACGTCAAACACAAACACACAGACATGTCACACACACACACACGTCACACACACACACATCACACACACGTCACACACACACAGCTCTGTAAACCGAGACACACATGTTCCTCCTGCAGTTCCTCTGCTGTGATCACACCTTCACACCTTCCTGCTGTAAGGAGAGATGGAGACCTGAGCTCCTGACCTCCTTACAGCAAAGATACCATGACAACAGTGTGTGTCTGTGTGTGTGTGAATGTGTGTGTGTGTGTATGCTTATGTCACAAGAATGTCACCTGCGTCGAGTGTGTGCACGTTTTTTTCAATACCCATAACAAGATGTACAACAACTAACATGCTGTGTTTACATGTAGGCTTATAAATCCACATCCTCCATATCTGTGTGTCTGAAGTGTGTCCTCTGCCTCCACAGCAGTGGGCTCCAGTGGGGCTCTGCTCCCCCAGATGTGGTGCTTGGTCCTGGGCTTGGGGAGCTCCATGATGACAGCCCTCCTACACCTCCTCTGCTAACCCCAGGGTGCCAGGTGACCATGGAAACGTGGAATGTGGAATACAAGTGAATGATGTCAGGAAGTTCACGACACTCCGATCACTTCGTACTTTGTCTTACTTCCTGAACCCCCTTCTTTGATCTCACTTCCTGTTCCTGGTCCTTTTCTCACTTCCTGGTCCCTCTCCCTTCCTGCTTCCTCTCTCACTTCCTGAAGACGTTGGCTGCAGTTCTGAGCATGTGCAGTAAGCAGTACCCAGGCCTGACCCCCCCCTCCCCCCCCGCTCCCCCGAATCATACGGAGATCAATCCTTCTAAAGACATTTTTACTCATGCAGCATGTAGCCATTCATATGAGCAGCATTAGAGTCCACAGCTGTAGGAATGATCCTAGATGAACAGAATGTCTAGAAAGGTTTTAGCCTGTCCTGCTTTGGCCATAAATCCTGATCTTCTGTGTGAAATTCTTATTTATGTGTGATGTCTGAGACGGTTCTGAATCGATCGTAATCCCCCCTGTGTGCAGGTGGAGGGGTTGGTTGATATTCCAGTCACCACATATTTGTTGTAATCCTCGTAATCTGTGACTCTACGACGTGCCGAACAGGAAGTGATTCAGATGTTACTAAGCCAATTTTATTCTGATTGCCATTCCATCTAGTGTTTGTACCAAAGTGCTTTTTATTTTGTTCTTATTTCTTAATGATCCTGAACGACAAGTGAATAAAGTTTTTAATTAATAATGATTCTATTGCACATCATGGCCAGAGACTCCGTTGTAGTTTAGCCCTAATGATGCAGATACTGCCCCTGCCTCTAACCCTGCCCCTGCCTCTAACCCTGCCCCTGCCTCTAACCCTGCCCCTGCCTCTAACCCTGCCCCTGCCTCTAACCCTGCCCCTGCCTCTAACCCTGCCTCTAACCCTGCCCCTGCCTCTAACCCTGCCCCTGCCTCTAACCCTGCCCCTGCCTCTAACCCTGCCCCTACCTCTAACCCTGCCTCTGACCCTGCCTCTAACCCTGCCCCTACCTCTAACCCTGCCTCTGACCCTGCCTCTAACCCTGCCCCTACCTCTAACCCTGCCTCTGACCCTGCCTCTAACCCTGCCCCTACCTCTAACCCTGCCTCTGATCCTGCCTCTAACCCTGCCCCTGTCTCTATCCCTGACGAAAGCAAGGTTTGTATGTCAGTAAAACTGTGTTATTCCATTAGGAGTTGTTACATTTTCACTGTGTACAAAATGTACAGTTTGAATTGAATTGATTCTTTTTATATTATACTGTGATGCATTTGTTATCAACTCTTTGGATCGTATAAGTGACCCATAGCAAGATCTGATAATTCACGTTATTTGAGAGTTACTGTCTATATGTCTGAAAAGCACGGAAATAAACTGAACAGTTCTCAGAACTTGTGTTTTATTGACAAAAATGCACCATTAAGCTACTTCAAACTGTCACTTGAATGAACTTCTAGTATCATTAAATTAAGTAGTGTCACATTAGTAGTGGGTTAACTGCACAGTTTTAAGCCTTTGTCAGGTGCGAGTTTGGGTGCTTGAAAAGGAGGGGGTGGGGTCACTTGGGTCACCTGGATCACCTGGGTTACCTGGGTCACCTGGATCACCTGGGTTACCTGGGTTACCTCGGCCACGTCACCAAGACAACCGCAGGGTGGAAGGACCGAGCGCCACGTGAGGAAGTGGAGCAGGTAGGATGCTGTTACTGTGCGCATCCCCGCGGTCACACCGGAGCCGCAGGAACCCCAATCTAATGTAAGAAGAACAGCCGCAGCTCAGCAGGAAACACGGTGGAGCTGTGAGTTCGAGCGCTAACAGAGGACATGTGCAGTGGGTTAGAGGGTTGGGTTGTGACAGAGACAGATTTAGACAGTCGTTATCACGGTGTACCGGGCTTAAGGAAATCTAACTTCGGTAAATCCTACCGGGAGTCCGCCCCTTTCCTCGCGCTACAGACCGCTTCTGTGACTTCCTTAAGACTTCCTGGGAACAGCGAGCAGCAGGTCTGTGTTTGTAGCAACGGCAGTCTAGGCTGCAGTGTGTTGGAGCTGTGTCTGATGTGGACATTAGCAACATCAACTGACACTGGAGCGCTCAGTGTCTGCAGCAGGAGTTAGGAGACTAGAGACTAGTCCTGTGTTTAGGATCTGGATAGCAGACTAGAGCATCTGGTGAGTGTTATGCTTGTATATGTGTGTGTGTGTGTGTGTGTGTGTGTGTGTGTGTGTGTTGTGTGTATGTGTGTGTGTCTGTGTGTGGGGGTGTGTGTTTGTGTGTGTGTGTGTGTGTGTATGTGTGTGTGAGCGTGTGCATGTGTGCGTCTGTCAGGTTCTTCATGATATAGCCGATTGGACTGAACCCTGACCCCTGACCCTGACCCTTACTGTCTTCCAGGTGTTCCCCTTCGCCCCTCCGATCCCTCCATCATGTCCCGCATGACGTCCAGCCTGCGATGCAGCCCAGGCCCCGTCCTCCTGGGCTCGTACCCCTCCTACGAGCCCCCTGTGGGGTTCTCTTTCCAGGGGCACTCCTCCGTGTCCAGGTACCACATCTCCAGACACCCAGCCTGCCTGCCACCGCTGGAGCCAGACAGGGGGAGGCCTCGCCTCTCTCTCCCCAGGATTGAGGCTCCTCCGGCGGGCAGGCGCAGCAAGAGTTGCAGCCGTGTCTTGGGGGTAGGCAGAGGTGTTCGGGGGCTTGGATCCCCTGCGGCATGCTCCCCCCTGTCCCACCGCCACCACCAAGTCGGCCAGTCCGGTCTGACCCAGGACCTGGCCTCTCTGGGGCTGTGGGACCAGCCAGCCCCTCTCGCCAGGAGACCCAGCCCAGCCAGAGGACGACTTGAGCTGGGTAGCACGGACCGCTATGCCCCCCCACTCTGGAGCTATGAGGTATGGATGCTTTTATGCCAAGAGTGGGAGGTGGTAACTGATCTGTACATGCAGTTCTCCCAAACCGACACTAAGTGGCAGTGTTTATTTACGAACACCTTAAGCGTTTTATACTCTCAGTTTGGGATTCATTTGATTGCAATGATCGCTGTTTCTCCAGCAGATCTGATTCGAACTGTGTTACCTCTGGATGGAGAGTGTGTGTACGAGAAGTGTGTCTGTGTGTGTGTAGTGTGTATACACACTGTGTGTGTGTGGTTTACTGCTAGTTGACAGTATTGAATAAGATCCAAAGCAGACTGACGTGGCCATGAACTCTGCCCAGCCATGGAACACAACCATAAAGTTTACCTGGTCGCCAGGGACGACAGCTGTAAAGTGTCTGTCCCAGGTTACAGGGGATTGACATGATGGTTGCTGGGGCAGAAACACAAACCACAATGATTCATTCTGCCTGTCTGTCTGCCTATCTATCTGTCTGTCTGTCTGTCTGTCTGCCTGTGTATCATTCTGCCTGCCTGCCTTTCTGTCTGTCTGAAAGTTTAATTCAAATTATCTCTCATTAGTCCCACACTGGGGAAACATATTCAATGCATTGGCCGGGATTCGAACCCCCACCGGTAGTGAAACCCAGGCCTTCTGCACATGGTGCATATGGTACACAGTCTGGTGCATAACACTCATGAAAGAAACGACACACAAGTGAGGTCTTTATCACTACCTCTCTATAACTCTCTCTCTCTCTCTCTTACTTTCCCTTTCACTCTCTCTCTCTCTCCCTTTATGTCTCACTCCCACACACTCCTCACTCACATTCACACATGTAGGTGTTCAGCCAAGTTGCTGCCACAGTGTCCCCAGGTATTTGTTGTGGACACATTCTGGGTCTGCTTGTTCCCTGACTGTCCTCTGTGAAGTTCCGCTGTAAACTATCGCCCCTCTCTCCTCCCTCCCTCCCTCTCTCCTCCCTCTCTCCTCCCACTCTCCTCCCTCCCTCCCTCCCTCCCTCCCTCCCTCCTTTTCTTCCCCTCTCCTGTCTCAGTGTGTTAAGCTCTCTCGCCCCTCTGGCAGTCGTCCAGCCCGTCTCTCCTTCTCCTTCCTCCCTGAACTGTCCCTCTCCTGCTCCCTGGTCTCCCCAGACCTCACCAGCTTGAACTGTCCCTCTCCTGCTCCCTGGTCTCCCCAGACCTCACCAGCTTGAACTGTCCCTCTCCTGCTCCCTGGTCTCCCCAGACCTCACCAGCTTGAACTGTCCCTCTCCTGCTCCCTGGTCTCCCCAGACCTCACCAGCTTGAACTGTCCCTCTCCTGCTCCCTGGTCTCCCCAGACCTCACCAGCTTGTAACCAGATCATCCCCAGACTCCAGCCAGCTCAGAACCACTGTTAGAACTTGCAGTATCAGGGACGAATGTCCTGTTTGGTGGTCAGTCAGAGAGTTCTCTGGGGGACGATGTGGTGTTGATGAGCGTTCCACTGAGTCACCTGACATCCCGTATCCCCTGGCAACATGCCCTTCCCAGCCTCAGCCAGGCAGGAGTCCAGATAGAACCAGTAGCACCACATCGTCTGTGGTTACGGAGCACCGTGTCCAGGAAACACAGAGCTCCTCCCTGACTCAGTCAACCCCTGGTGCTGGGAGGACATAGTGAGCTGAGGTCTGACCATCATGTGGCTTTGGATGAAATGGTTTAAAAATGGCAAATCTAGCCAGTCAGATGAGCTGTAGTGTGGGGAGGGTGAGGAGCATTCTGTGGGGAGGGTGAGGAGCGTTAGCTGCTGTTGCTCTGGGCAGTGTGAAGTAGCCTTACTCTGGGTTTGAATGGGGTCAGTGTGGGTTTAGTGAAAGCACCTTTGTGTAAAGGTTAGCTAACAGAGGTTAATGCCATAGGGGCAAGGGGTCACCAAGGAGGGTCAGTGTTGAAATAAGAAATAAGGGGAAAGAGGGAAGGAAAGAGAGACACTGTTTTACATAATGCATGAATTGTCTTAATAACTAAAATGTTTAAAGTGCAATATGGTTTCGTGCACATTATGACACCAGTTAATCCGCACGTTGACAAAATACTCCAAATAGATCTACATGTATTCATTTAGCAGACGCTTTTATCCAAAGCGACTTACAAGAGAGAGCTTTCTCTCAATACAGAGAGATCTATCCCTCAATACAAACCGATGTACATCATTTGGATCGATAAATCTCTCTTCAGTCTCTCCCCTCCCTCCCCCCATCCCTTCCTCCCTCTTCTGTGAATGGGAGTACTTCTCCTCCTCTGGTTTGACGTCTCAACAAGCATGAGGCATTTCGTGACGTCAGCCGACTCCAAGGGGGCGTGTGCAGTGCGTAGTAAAACTGAAACAGCGCGAGCCGGTGCGCGTTTGTTCTTCGACCTACACACTCATTATCGAGCAGCACGTCGCCTTCGGTGCATTAAAGGAAAAGGGATAAAAGATCGCTACATCTGCAAGCTCAGAAAAGGCGACCACAGGCCAACAAGACAGTCTTCCTTACGGCAGCAGTCTGTTCACTGGTGCTTTACTACACTTACGTCTATCTGCTACGGTATCGGTATCGGTATACGGTATATCTGCAGGTCCAGCCTGCCCAGGACCAGGTTAGATTGCGATTGCAACAATTAGACAACTTGACATCTCCGACATCACACCGTCATCATGCCCAGCATGCGACAGTCTTACACGGTGACTGTACCGGAGGAGACACCGGACACTGTGTTCCCCTTCATGAAGCAAGACCTGCGGAGGAAGAGCCCCCCTATGTCCAGATCCATGCTGGTGTCCACGTTTGTGGGTCTTCTGATCAATCAAGCCAAGGTGAGTTTAAACTGCTGCCCTGGGCTTCAGGCTCATTAGAAGAGACAGTATAATGACACCGTTTGATGGTATCGTATTTGGTTTAATTTACACCAACTAAACAGACATTAATCCGCATGATCTCCTCGTCATCCGCCTTGTAGATCTGAGCAGCGAGCGTCAGATTTGGTGGAGAAAAACTCAGATTAGAAACTGATGTGAAACTGTTCTGGATTAGGTTCAACATTCAGCCTGCAACAAGTCCCTATTGTCATTCAGGCAGCATAGCAGCACAACATACAGGTTCACTGGCATGATGTTGAGCTGTTACATCATAGGAGCTCATGGAATGTGTTTAATGTAAGATCTGCAATAGGACTGATTTACAACAGGACTGGTGGATTTAGTAGCCTATAGAATCACATTAGGAATGGAATGACACCGTGCAAGTCTAGTTTTTAAGTTTATTTCTTAATAATAATAATTTGATATAATTAATAATAAACTAGTTTAGTTCTCAGGGTGTGTCGTGGGAATTGCGACGTGATTTGGTTTGATCTCTGATAAATGTTTTCTTTACTGTGTACTCGCGCTCTGACCGCAGCTTGTCCTCGAGTTCAGCCTCTCTCGGCCCGGCTGTGTTACGTAACACGGAGCAAAGTGCGGGTGCGCTGCTGCCTCTGGTGGCCAAGGGCTGCTGGGTCACCCCCCACCTTCCAGCTGTGCACTCTATCCCCGCTAATGGACGCCTGCATTCAGATCATCTGGAAACATAATTCTACACTTACACAACCAGGTCATAATCACCAGCTGCGTGTGCCTCTATTTAGAGAGCGGGAGGGAAGGAATAGTCAAGAAACATATTATTAAAAAGAAAATCCTATAACACTTGACCTTAGTTTGTCAGTTAATAACTGGTTGGTTGTTATAACTGGGCACAGCCCGTTGCTGATGGTATCTAAGTGAACCCAGAGGAAGGCAACTTGACCCACTTTCCCCTTCCTCAAGAACTCTTCTCCCCTCCTACCAGAGGTCACGCCGACCCCCTTCCCTCCTAACGGGGTCTAATTACCCCCCTCTCCTCTCATAAAGGGTAAACATCCGGCCCCTCCCCTCCTCTCCACCCCCACTATCATGATTCTTGACTAGGCCTGGTGATGAACTGGTTCTTCAAGGTGTTACATAACGACGACACCTTCAGTTTAATCAGGAAAACTCTGAGTTCTGTCAGAGGGACAATCAGGGCGTTCACATGTGCTCTGTACTGAGATAAGGGGCAGTTATGCTGCTGTTATCTGGCTTCAGACCAGTCACAGGAACAGCCCATGGCTTTATGAGCTTGCTGTTGTGCTGTCAGTACAGGCTGATAATCACCTCCTTATCCGTCAGATAAAATATCTGATATGTATGTACACAAGTGTTCTCTCTCTGTGTGTGTGTGTGTGTGTTTGTTCCAGAAAAGGACATCTTCTGCCAGGAGCATAAGAATGTTTGTTGGTGTTCTGTTTTAGAGAGGGAAGCTTGCTTGATGTGGGTGTGTGTGGGCGTGTGTGGTACTCAAGTCACAGGTTGTTTAGCCACCAGCATCACAGTAAGATTGGAACAGCGCGTTCCTTCACAGACTTCAGCCCATGCCAACCAATGGCACGCCCTTCTGTGGTCTAAGCTGGCAAGTAAGCCAATGAGAGGCTCCGTGTTGGTGTATGGCATCAGAGTCCCCTTCTCTCTCCTGTTACTTAAAACACAAGATGGACAGAAAGGGGGGAGGGGGGTCCCTGTTCCCTCAGTGGATGACAGAGTGAAGCCCCCAGACTAAGGCCTTAACATAGCTGGTTTGAATCCAACCATCCTTGGCCTTGAGCTGCATGCTTTCCCCTCTCTTTTGATCCCTCTGTCTCTCTCTGTCTCTGTCTCTCCCTCTCTCTCTCTGTCTCTCTCTGTCTCTCTCTGTCTCTGTCTCTCCCTCTCTCTCTCTGTCTCTCTCTGTCTCTCTCTCTCTCTCTCTCTCTCTCTCTCTCTCTCTCTTCCCTGCCTTTCCAGTCACGCTTCACGTAAAACTGTCCTACAAAGTCCCCTGTACTACTGTGCATCTGTCCAAAAAAAAAAAGAAAGAATAATGGACTGGAGGAATGTCCCTGCCCAGCCTCTCCTGCTGCAGTGACAGCTAGTGTGAGGTCTGAGAGGTGCTGAAGTGAGACATGTTGGCCGTCTGAAGGCCGTCACACCTGAACGGGCCTCCAAGCAGGCGTGAAGCCCTGCCTAGAAAGCAGCTTCCCTGAAGCAGCACAGACCTCCTTCCGTTCAGCATCCCTGGAAACGCAGCTGCCCAGCTTTACAAGGAAGATCACGCGTGGAAAATATGAGGGCCCCATTATCCATTAAGCCACCTGCAGTCCTCCAGGTAGACCCCTGGGCTCAACCCAGGATCAGTCACAGCTGAGAGGGGCTGACTGCTGAACCGTAACACCAGCTTCCACGCGCCACATTAGAACCATTCATGTATGGTTACGGAGACAGTTTGGGGTTAGAGGTCAGGACAGTGACATCAGAATGCTTGAGTTCTGCTTGGCTTGCATAACCTGTTAAGGTAGATGATCGACCAATCCTAAAACCAGAGGAGTTTGTGACTCCTCATCACCCGCCTCCCCCCCCCCCCCCCGACGTCACCGTGACAACTGTGAGTGACAGGGACCTGAGCCAATCACACAACGTTGGGAGGGATTTTTTTTTTTCTTTCTGGAATGACGAGCCCTCGTTTAGCAGATCACGCACAGCGTTCACACACACAGTGTTCACACACACACACACACACACACACACACACACACACACAGTGCTGTGGTTCTTTACACTGTAGATAAACATGCAGTGACTTTGATGCCCTGCTGTCTTTATCACCCTCAGATTTGGTTGAGTCATTTGTGTTCTGGAACATCTAGGCTGTGTTAATGTAGCACAGCAGAACACACACAGCTCAGCATGACACCTTGGAGAGGAGACATGTACCAGTACACACGATGCTCTGAAACCATGTGCCAAAAAGATGTGGGAGGAAGCCATTTTGGTTATGCAATGTTAACAGTGTTTCTCTCTCTTTCTCTCTCTCTCTTTCTCTCTCTCTGTCTCTCTCTCTCTCTCTCTCTCTCTCTAACTCTCTCTCTCTCTTTCTCTCTCTGTCTCTCTCTCTCTCTCTCTCTAACTCTCTCTCTCTCTTTCTTTCTCTCTCTCTGTCTCTCTCTCTGTCTCTCTCTCTCTCTCTCTAACTCTCTCTCTCTCTCTGTCTCTCTCTCTCTCTCTCTCAGCACAAGACTCCACAGGGCCTGGTAGGACTTCGTAACCTGGGCAACACTGTAAGTACACTACAACCAGCAGCTCTGTTGTGGACTGAAAACAAACATGTGTGCTGTGACCAGCAGCTGTTTGTGTACCGAACTACAAACAAGCTCATGATCACTGTGTGTTCCTGTACGCTAGTGTGTGTGTGTTGCTTTATTACTTATAAATTGTCTCCTTCCCTCCCTCCCCCTAATCTCCCCCTCTGTCCTCTCCTCCTCTCCTCTCCCCCTCTCTCCTCTCCCCCCCCTCTCCTCTCCTCTCCCCCTCTCTCCTCTCCCCCCTCTCCTCTCCCCCCTCTCCTCTCCCCCCCTCTCCTCTCCTCCCCTCTCCTCTGTGTCCAGTGTTTCATGAACTCCATCCTGCAGTGCCTGAGCAACACTCCTGAGCTGAGAGATTACTGTGTGAGGGGCTGCCATCGTGCAGACCTCAGCCCTGCCTGCCACACCAAGGCTGCCCTCATGGAGGGTAAGAGCTCCCGACACCCCAGACACCCTGACCCCTGACCCTGTCCGGAACAGTAGTAGTAACACCAGACTTGCTGATTGGCTTGTTTGCTGTAGACACCAGCCCACACACGTGTTCGTCCTGATTACGTAAGCAGCCAGGTTTGGCTTCAGAAGGGACCTGGCGCTGCACGTGTTCAGATCAGGGGTGTTTATTACACAGAGTTCATCCACACTGCCCAGTCTGGGAGATGGTTAACATCTCTTAACACGTCAACTCTCTTCAGCTTGTTTAAACCTGAATGTTCCAATTCATGACTGCTCCCTATAGTGTTGCCCCTGTTAAACATGCTGTCTCTCTCTCTCTCTCTCTTTCTCTCTCTCGCTCTCTCTCTCTCTCCCTCCCTCCCTCTCTCTCTTTCTTTCTTTCTTTCTTTCTTTCTTTCTTTCTTTCCTTCCCTCCCTCCCTCCCTCCCTCCCTCCCTCCCTCCCTCCAGAGTTTGCCAAGCTCATTCAGTCTCTGTGGTCTTCTGTCTCCACGGAGGCCATCAGCCCGTCAGACTTCAGGACCCAGATCCAGAGACACGCCCCCAAGTTTGTGGGCTACAAGTAGGTGTTCCTCTCTGAACACGTAGAGGTGGTCACATGACCACAATGTCACAGCCTACATCCTTTCTTTCTCTTCTCAAACTCATCCTCCACTTTCTCTCTCCCTCCATCAACCTTCTAAATCTTCTAACCTCCATCTCTCTACTCACCCATCTCTCTCCTTTTCCTCCTCCTCCATCCCTCTCTCTCACTTCACTTGCTCCCCCCCTCTCCCTCCTTCTTCTGGCCCCTCCCCTTTCTGGCTCCTCCAGTCAGCAGGATGCCCAGGAGTTCCTGAGGTTCCTATTGGATGGTCTCCATAACGAGGTGAACAGAGCGAGGATCAGGACGAGGGTTCCCATGGAGAACACCGACCACCTCTCGTAAGTCCTGATCCAACCCTGCGCACACACACACATACACACACACACGCACACCTATCCCTGCACACACACACACACACACACACACCTAACCCTGCACACACACACACCTAACCCTCAACACACACACACCTAACCCTGCACACACACACTCACACACACACACACACACACACACACACACACACACACACACACACACACACACACACACACAGCTCCCCCTCTACAGACAGCAGTGCTGTAGCCTGGCTCAGGGTGTGATCTGGCTGTGTGTCCCCATGCAGGGACAGTGAGGTGGGGGTGAAGATGTGGAACAGATACCTGGAGCAGGAGGACAGCAAGGTGGTGGGTGAGTGACTGGAGAGGCACTGTCCACTGCTGCTGTTTAACTGTGTGTGTGTGTGTGTGTGTGTAAACCAGTGTGTAACGGTGTGTTCTTTTCTCTCTGTGTGTGTGTGTGTGTGTGTGTCATAGATCTGTTCGTGGGGCAGCTGAAGAGCTCTTTGACATGTGGTCACTGTGGCTACTGTTCTACTGTGTTTGATCCTTTCTGGGATCTGTCCCTGCCTGTCGCTAAGGTGAGACACACACACACACACACACACACACACACACACTGATGATATGACTTATGACTTATATGGACTTCTTTATTTTGGTTTAAAGCCTTCATGTCCACACAGTCTAAGTCCTTGTTGGTTTTCCCAGAAGAGTGTTGGGGAGGTGAATCTGATGGACTGCATGCGCCTCTTCACCAGAGAGGATGTGTTGGACGGAGAAGAGAAACCGGTTAGTCTGAAATCAGACGTGTTTTGCTTTAAGTCGGTGTTTCTTGTCTCTGAAACACCCTGACTGTGTCCCTGACCGTGTCTCTCCCTGACCGTGTCTCTCCCTGACCGTGTCTCTCCCTGACTGTGTCCCTGACCGTGTCTCTCCCTGACCGTGTCCCTCCCTGACCGTGTCTCTCCCTGGCCGTGTCTCTCCCTGACCGTGTCTCTCCCTGACCGTGTCTCTCCCTGGCCGTGTCTCTCCCTGACCGTGTCTCTCCCTGACCGTGTCTCTCCCTGACCGTGTCTCTCCCTGGCCGTGTCTCTCCCTGACCGTGTCTCTCCCTGACCGTGTCTCTCCCTGACCGTGTCTCTCCCTGACTGTGTCCCTGACCGTGTCCCTCCCTGACCGTGTCTCTCCCTGACCGTGTCTCTCCCTGGCCGTGTCTCTCCCTGACCGTGTCTCTCCCTGACTGTGTCCCTCCCTGACCGTGTCTCTCCCTGACCGTGTCCCTCCCTGACCGTGTCCCTCCCTGACCGTGTCTCTCACTGACCGTGTCTCTCCCTGACCGTGTCCCTCCCTGACCGTGTGTCTCTCCCTGACCGTGTCTCTCCCTGACCGTGTCTCTCCCTGACCGTGTCTCTCCCTGACCGTGTCTCTCCCTGACCGTGTCTCTCCCTGACCGTGTCTCTCCCTGACCGTGTCTCTCCCTGACCGTGTCTCTCCCTGACCGTGTCCCTCCCTGACCGTGTCTCTCCCTGACCGTGTCTCTCCCTGACCGTGTCTCTCCCTGACCGTGTCTCTCCCTGACCGTGTCTCTCACTGACCCTGTCCCTCCCTCCTCTCAGATCTGCTGTCGCTGTAAAGCCAGGAGGAAATGCACTAAGAAGTTCACCATCCAGAAGTTTCCTCAGATCCTTGTACTTCGTATCCTTTCTGCTGCTTTGTGATGCGTCCTGTACGGTGGCCTGTTAGGGTTAGAGATCTCAATCTTTGTCTTCAGAGCAGTGAAGACCTTACAGCTGGTTTGCCTGTATGTTCTGTTGTTATTATTGTTACTGTGTTACTATTCTGCAATTTCTCCACTGCGGGACAAATAAATGATTATCTGATCTTATTATTATTGTTGTGTTTATCTGAGTGTTTCCTCTTCACCGTTCCTGTTCCTTGACCAGGATTTTCTCTCAGATCTCAAGCGCTTCTCTGACTCTTGCATCAGAAGCAGTAAACTGTCGACTTTCGTCAACTTTCCTCTCAGTGACCTGGATCTCCGGGAGTTCTCCTCAGACGGCAGCGGTGAGTGTTCTGCTCCGTCCACCACCGCACTGTCGCCTCAGAACCCTGTCCTAGGGTCAGAAAAGTGTCTAAGGGCCACTGTGACGGCACCACAGCAGATTTAAAACACTCCTGTTCAGCTCTTAGCAAGTGAAGAGCTCCGTAAACCACTGATCAGTTAACAATAATGACAGATAACGATTACTTTATCACTTTTATACTTTTATACCGGCAACATTCTGATTACTAGTCTGATTCCGTAACTGATCAGCCACATGATTCCCTCTTTGAAATGTTCTGGATATATTAAACAATGTTTGATCTATATACCCTGCTATATTAATCTAATGATCACATGACCCTTGGTCATGTCCAGGAGAGCTTTAACAAACGACCTTTTCACTGGGAAGGGATTTGAGTACCGGGAAATAAAACGATGAACTCAGTCTGATGCTGGTTACCCACTTCAGAGATGTGAACTAATATCCTTTCTACATTTGACATTTATTCATTTAGCAGACGCTTTTATCCAAAGCGACTTACAGTAAATGCAGGGACATTTTTCCCTGAGGCAAGTAGGGTGAAGTGCCTTGCCCAAGGACACAAAGTCTTATAGCCACAGCGGGGGCTCGATCTCACAACCTTTCGATCATGAGGCCAACGCCTTAACCGTTGAGCCATCTGACCCCCCTTTCTTCTTCTCCTCCTCTCCTGTTTGCAGCTAACGCAGTGTACAACCTCTATGCAGTCTCCAACCACTCGGGGACCACTCTGGGGGGGCATTACACTGCCTACTGCAGGAACCCAGTTCTGGGGGAATGGTACAACTACAACGATTCAAGGTGCGCAACTTCCTGTGTCCATTGGCATCTGCTAGCGTGTGTTAAAGATGTTGGCGTCTGCTAGCGTGTGTTAAAGATGTTGGCGTCTGCTAGCGTGTTAAAGATGTTGGCGTCTGCTAGAGTGTTAAAGATGTTGGCGTCTGCTAGCGTGTTAAAGATGTTGGCGTCTGCTAGCGTGTTAAAGATGTTGGCGTCTGCTAGCGTGTGTGTTTTACGACTCTTTAAGAC
This sequence comes from Neosalanx taihuensis, assembly GCA_030340665.1. Classification (NCBI taxonomy): domain Eukaryota; kingdom Metazoa; phylum Chordata; class Actinopteri; order Osmeriformes; family Salangidae; genus Neosalanx; species Neosalanx taihuensis. The sequence goes on from CM059310.1 coordinate 8,574,394, forward strand.
ACGTTTCTGCTTCCTGTCTGCAGAGTGAGTCCCATATCATCCAATCAGGTGCCCAGCAGTGACGCTTACGTGCTTTTCTACGAACTGACCTCGTCCTCACTCCTGTGAGCAACATCAGCTGCTGACTGCTCAGAGAGACCGGCTCTACAGACTGGTCTTAGAATTTACACAGCCTGCAGTCCAGCCTTATAGACTGACCTTATAGACTGGCCTTACTGACTGGTCTTGCAGGCTTGAAACAGCCTGCAGGCTGGAGCCATACAGGAATGGATGTACAACCAATCAAATGGTCTCAACACAAGTGTGTGTGCGTGCACCCTTGATTTACATGAGTGTGTCATGCTTAAAGCACTTTGGCATGTCCACCACACACTGGAGAACTGGGGTTCAGTTGGCGTCTAAACATAACAGAAATATGTTGTAACGCGTTTGAACTGAATTCTGTACTTTTAATAGTATTTGTGAGCTGTACGTATGGCGCTATCTAGTGGTGGAAGTGTGTAACTCCACTACGCCGTGCTTTAACGTAAAGACATGGTGCAACGTTTGATGAACAAATTATGTCATAACTCAATGACGAGAATGTCTTTTAACTAAATATGTTTTATTTTTGTATTTATGGAGGATGTGACTGTACTGAAAAAATACTAATGACGTAAAAACATCTCTGTTTTCGGAGAGAACTAATATAATGCAGAAAAGATAACTGATAGTAACTGTTAAAGAATGAAAGAGAGTACATTGAATGAAAAGTTACGTAACTTTAAATTAATAAACTTGAACAATTAAATCAGGATTTCTTGTCATTTTCATTTGAATGTATTTACATCTGTGAAAACACATAATGGGGTGATTTATTTACATTCAGTGCTGTCAGCTCTTAATACACCAGCTGACCGCTGAGCTCTGGCAGAAAAATGTGTTCTTGTTGTATCTGTCCACCAGATGGCGCTGTGGGCACAGCTGGAGTCCCCCTGCAGTTCACCTGAGTTTGTGTGAGTTCTTAATGGTTACTCTTATCCTCTGAGCAGCAGTGCTGAAGCACATGGGACTGTTGTCTTTTATTAATTGTCATCTTGTATATTATTTATGTCTATCTCCCTCTTTCTTTTCCCTATTCCTGTCCTTTCTTTCCTCCTCTTTCTCCTCTTTCTCCTCCCCCCTCCTTCTCCTTTCTTCCCTCCTGACCCTCCCTCCTCTCCCTTCCTTCTCTCCCTCCCTCCTCTCCTCCTCTACCTCCTCCTCTCCCTCCCTCCCTCCTCCTTGTCCATCCTGCTAGCCACTCCCCCTCCTCTCCAGCTTCTCTAGCCCTGACCTCTGAGTGGACATTAATCCTAATGCCACTGATGGTGTTAATGCCTGGAGAGAGAGAGAGACATAGACACAGAGAGAGAGAGAGAGAGACATAGACACAGAGAGAGAGAGAGACATAGACACAGAGGGAGAGAGAGACATAGACACACACAGAGAGAGAGAGAGAGAGAGAGACATAGACACAGAGGGAGACAGAGAGACATAGACACAGAGGGAGAGAGAGAAACATAGACACAGAGGGAGAGAGAGAGACATAGACACAGAGGAGAGAGAGAGAGAGAGAGAGAGGACATAGACACAGAGAGAGAGAGAGAGAGACATAGACACAGAGGGAGAGTGTGTGTCTGAGTGGGGGGGGGGACTGTCAGTAGAGGTTGCACTAATCATAGATTTGCTGAAAAGCTAGAATGAACTAGTGTGTGACTGTAAACCATGAGGTGTGATTACTGGAGACAGGAGAACGGCCCATTCATGGTCTATATCAGCCAGTGACTATATTTCTAACTTTTGGTGCAGGAGTTACTGTACGTGCATATTCATGTTTGTCTCTCGCTCTTTCTCCCTCTCTCTCTCTCTCCTCCTCTCTCCTCCTCTCTCTCTCTCTCTGTCTTTCTTCCTCTTCTGTCTTTCTCTCCCTCCTCTCTCTCTCCCTTCTCCCCCCATCTCTCCCTCCTCTCTCTCCCTCCTCTCTCTCTCTCTCTCCCTCCTCTCTCCCTCTCCTCTCTCTTTCCCTCCTCTCTCTCTCTCCCTCCTCTCTCCCTCTCCCTCTCTCTCTCTCTCTCTCTCTCTCTCTCTCTTCATCTCTCTCTCCCTCCTCTCTCTCCTCTCTCTCATCTTTCTCTCTCTCTCCCTCCTCTCTCTCTCTTTCTCTCTCTCTCCCTCCTCTCTCTCTCTCTGTCCTCTCTCTCTCTCTCTCTCTACTCTCTCTCTCTCCCTCTCTCTCTCTCTCTCTTGTGTGCTAGTGTTTGTAAACTCTGTGACTCTGCAGTTCAGGTTTCCAAGCTGAGACAGATGATCTATTTGGAAGGAGCCCAGTTTGTTACCAGGATAGTCTTGCTCCCTCTGCACTCTGTCTTTCTAGGACTGTAGATGCTCTAGCACTGAGTCACGATGCTGTTCTTCTCTCAGACAGATCTCTGCAGCAGGTTCAGTCGTGTGGGTTAAGGATGCAGGGTGTATGTTTGGATTAGAACAGAACATCTGGAATAAAAAGACTCAGTTAAAAGCAGCTATTCAAAGAGCCATGAATATTTGATGTGCTTTTCTGTTAGAGGCAGAATGAGAGGGGAGGGAGGGGGGGGCTGTTAGTGTTGGATGACCTCTGGTCAGTTTGTTTTATGTCAGTTCTGGTCTGACAGGGTCAGAAACATTGGAGAGATACAGGAATGTAAGACAGAGAAACAGGAGGACGTTAAGAAACATCACAACATGGAATAAGACATGTGCCCTTGTGGTAATAACTAACGTTACATACGGTACCTTAAACAAACATCTACTTCAGTGGAAATCCCTCTGACTCAATACCCACATCTGCACACGTGACAGGCTACACACACATACTCACAACATACACACACAAACACCACACACACACACTATACACACACACACACAGCTCTGAGGCTCTGTTACGTAATAACCCAGTATACCAACACAAACAGATGACTTTCGTAGTACATTTCTGTTATCTGTGTACACACACACACACACACACGCACAATCTCATGCCATATGGTAATCTCTTAGTGGGGAAGCTGTGTAGCAGGGAACTAACAAGCTCAGAGTGAACCTCTGTGTGTCTCCTCCCACTCTGTGTGGCTCCTCCCACTGCTAACAAGCTGCAGAGTGAACCTATGTTTGGCTCCTCCCACTTCTAACAAGCTCAGAGTGAACCTATGTTTGGCTCCTCCCACTTCTAACAAGCTCAGAGTGAACCTCTGTGTGGCTCCTCCCCTCTGTGTGGCTCCTCCCACTTCTAACAAGCTCAGAGTGAACCTCTGTGTGTCTCCTCCCACTCTGTGTGTCTCCTCCCACTCTGTGTGTCTCCTCCCACTCTGTGTGGCCTCCTCCCACTTCTAATAAGCTCAGCATGAACCCGGAGCTGGGCTTGGGGATAGAGTCCTTCTTGAGAAAGGCATGGAGAGGGATTAGCCTCTCACTGCCCAACTTAGAGAGTGCTTAAAAATTACTAACACCTGCTGTGGTCCAGACGCCACGATCAAGGTGACATAACACTGGAGAATTCCAGACATAAAGCTGTTTATTCATTGGGTACTTCAGTCCATAGAGAATGTAGAAGAGGTAGAAGGGTTGGTGGCCGTTGATGTAGCCCTAGTTATGTGGCCCTAGTTATGTGGCCCTGGTTATGTGGCCCTAGTTATGTGGCCCTGGTTATGTGGCCCTAGTTATGTGGCCCTGGTTATGTGGCCCTGGTTATGTGGCCCTGGTTATGTGGCCCTAGTTATGTGGCCCTGGTTATGTGGCCCTAGTTATGTGGCCCTGGTTATGTGGCCCTGGTTATGTGGCCCTGGTTATGTGGCCCCTGGTTATGTGGCCCTAGTTATGTGGCCCTAGTTATGTGGCCCTGGTTATGTGGCCCTAGTTATGTGGCCCTAGTTATGTGGCCCTGGTTATGTGGCCCTGGTTATGTGGCCCTGGTTATGTGGCCCTAGTTATGTGGCCCTAGTTATGTGGCCCTGGTTATGTGGCCTGGTTATGTGGCCCTGGTTATGTGGCCCTAGTTATGTGGCCCTAGTTATGTGGGCCCTGGTTATGTGGCCCTGGTTATGTGGCCCTGGTTTTGTGGCCCTGGTTATGTAGCCCTAGTTATGGATCCCTATGTGTTTCTACCCATGTGAGCCTTGCTGGTCTATCTGGGATCGAGATCCTTCTGGAAGCATCTCTGCAGTGAAGTGTGATGTCACTTCCTGGGAAAGCTGTGGAAGTGGTGAGCTCACTTCCCGGTGAAGCTGAACACCAAACTCTGGATCAATGGATGCGATCAGCTTTAGTGCTGATTCCTGGAGAAAAGCTGCCTACAAAGAGTGTGTCAGCTGCCCCCAGTTCCTCAAACACACACACACACACACACACACACACACACACACACACACACCCACAAACACACACACACAGTTATATCATATTAAAATAGTTCCGTCGTTTATTATTATCTTTTAGTGTAAAAAAAAAATAAACAAAAAAACAGACAAATGAGTTACATTAGAAAATCTAGACTTGATTCACAATCTTTTACGAAACATTTGACTTGGCAAACGAGGAACTTTCGCATCGATATATTATTTTGAAGGCAGAGATGGTGCCAAAAACACTGCAGAATGCAAGTGACTTTAACACTCAACAGAGTATATGCCACAAACAGTCTTAAAATTGCGTTTTGTACGTCTTAAGTGCAAAACTGGAACTAATGAGTCTTATTTATTTCCACATCCTACAGTTCATTTAATCTGCCCTCGGGCCAAGGTCAGATGGCTAACGATGCAGGTTAGAGTGCGCATGTACAGTCACACCAGAAGCCAAACTTCTTGCACTACAAACGTTTACATGTATTTCTGATAATAGTTCATGAAGTTTTCCAGCTTGAGGTCTTAAAGGGACAAATGGTGAAGCCAGTGACAGTTTGTAAAGCGGTGGACAGGCTGGCTCCATCATCCGGGGCTCACCATCACCCCAGCTTCCCAGCGAATGATAGGCCAGCAAACAATGCCCCTCCTGTAAAACAGAGAGAGAGAGAGAGAGAGACAGAGAGAGAGAGAGAGAGAGAGAGAGAGAGAGAGAGAGAGAGAGAGAGAAAGAGAGAGAGAGAGAGAGAGAGAGAAAGAGAGAGAGAGAGAGAAGATCTATGTGACATTATTTAAAATTAGAATAACAACTTTATTTAGGCGACACTTTGGGAAAAACAACTTGAAAATAGGTATTTACATTTATATAGACTCACAGTGAAAGTGGGGGACCAAGTTGGACGGTGTGTACCGTGTGTGTGTGTGTTTACTGTGTGTGTAGTGTATGTGCGTGTGTTCATCTTCACAGTATATATCACACTCACCCACAGCGGCCACCCCAGCTACCGTTCCCATGGCAATTCCAGCTATTTCACCTGTTGAAAAACCTCCATTTCCCTGCTCGATGCTGGGATTATTTGATGCTGAAATTCCTTCACTAGAACTGGTGGGATTGGTTAGAGTGGAGGTCTCTTCAGTAGGGGTGCTGGGATTGGTTAAAGTGGAGGTCTCTTCAGTAGGGGTGCTGGGATTGGTTAAAGTGGAGGTCTCTTCAGTAGGGGTGCTGGGATTGGTTAGAGTGGAGGTCTCTTCAGTAGGGGTGCTGGGATTGGTTAGAGTGGAGGTCTCTTCAGTAGTGGTGCTGGGATTGGTTAAAGTGGAGGTCTCTTCAGTAGGGGTGCTGGGATTGGTTAAAGTGGAGGTCTCTTCAGTAGTGGTGCTGGGATTGGTTAAAGTGGAGGTCTCTTCAGTAGGGGTGCTGGGATTGGTTAAAGTGGAGGTCTCTTCAGTAGGGGTGCTGGGATTGGTTAAAGTGGAGGTCTCTTCAGTAGGGGTGCTGGGATTGGTTCCACAGAGAGTCACTGGTGGCAGAACAGGGTTGTATTTAAGACAGAGTTCCCTACGGAGAAAAAATATAAAGATTCTAGCTACTTAACGAGTGTCTGTTTAAGATAACTGTCATTTTGACACTGCCACAACCAATTAATCATTAACTTTCACACCTGTTCCGAGGAGACAGAGAGCGAGAAGGCCCATCTTCACAGACATGGTGGTGATGTTCAGTATTGCTGTGAACAAAATGGATTCTGATGTTTTTATATTTCCACTGCAAACTCTCTGGGTGACCTCAGGAAAAGTTATATGAAAATAAACAAACAATAAAAGAAACATTTTTGGAAACATTCAAATGAACCTCTAAGTTTTCAGTGACATTCTGAGTGTTTTAAACGTGAAACGGATCCAAAAAAAATCAGTCCAGGAAACAGATCACGTACCTGAGATGATGAAGAGGAGGAGGATGTAACCGAGGGGTTCCTCTTCTCTCTTCTGTTACAGTGAGACCAGCTGTGAGGTTCACACCTGCTTTTATAACCACCTGGACATCAGACATCCCATCATGATCCCATCCCCATGGAAACACTACTCCTCCGAGTGTGGAAGCTGATGTTCATCATTCAGCTGATGGTAACACACCCACATATTGGCCGTTTACGATCAGGCATCATAAAAGGTCTATTTAAGTATCACTTCTTATCTCTGTGTAATGAGGAACAGAACATGTACATGAAGCCTGAACGTTAACATTGTTTACTGTGCAAAAGCGTCATTGTCACAAACACCTCTTTGTTTTTCTCCGTTGATAATATCACCTTAGATTAGATCATTAAGGTTTTAACATGCAAACATAACATCTAACTAACTAACCGTAAAGCCTGTTATCAAATTTTCACCTCACGCTCAATAAACTATACGTTAGTGTGTATTAAACATACTATAGTGTCTGTGTTGTGTTAGGTTGGCTGTATTTCAAAGATATAGGTTTGTGTTGATTGGTTTAACTGTATTTTAAATATAGTGTTGTGTTTGTTTTGATTGGTTTAACTTTTCTGAAGATACTAGTGTTTGTGTTGATTGGTTTAACTGTATTTTAAAGATAGTGTAGTATATCATATATATATAGAGACAGATAGAGAGAGAGAGAGAGAGAGAGAGAGAAAGAGGGGGGGGAGACAGAGAGAGAGAAAGAGAGAGAGAGAGAGAGAGAGAGAGAGAGAGAGAGAGAGAGAGAGAGAGCTGCAGGGTTAGAATTTAAAGGGATTAGGGTTAAGGTATTATTAGGGTCATAACGTGGATCAGTCAGTGTTGCACACAGCAAAACAGAACAAGTGAATCGTGTGTGTGTGAACTTGGGCCGTTCATCAGTTTGTTCCATTATACAAGCCTCCCCTCGCTCTCTTTCTCTCTCTCCCTCTCTCTCTCTTCCTCTCTCTGTCTCTCCCTCTCCCCCTCTCTCTCTCTTCCTCTATCTCTCTCTCTCTATCTGTCTCTCTTCCTCTCTCTCTCTGTCTCCCCCCTCTCTTTCTCTCTCTCCCTCTCTCTCTCTCCCTCTCTTCCTCTCTCTCTCTCTCTATCTGTCTCTCTTCCTCTCTTTCTCTCTCTCTCTCTTCCTCTCTCTCTCTCTGTCTCCCCCCCCCCCTCTCTCTCTCTCTCGCAGACCGTCACTGCAGCGTAGCCCAAAACGCTCGCTCACTGCTCTCTCAGCTATCCCCCCCACCGCCCCCATCTCGTGCACTGTCATATATATTTTAGTACAGTGTTTTTTTTGCACTTTTCCTAGCTAAACTATATGACTATACAATACTTTTTATCATCACCCTAAAATCCACAAAAACACACGTAGAGGAAGATATTTCAAATAAAATAGTTTGGATTGTAACATAAGCCTTAGTTGAACCTATTAGGAGAGTCTGAAGTCCAATAAAGAGAGTCTCATAGTCTAGTACAGCTGATCCCTGAATAATACTGTTGTTCACCTTGATACAATCCTTAAAAATTGGCAACATTTATTTTCTGACCATGCATTAATGTCAGTGATCTGCCAGAAGGTTGTAGGGCTGCCTAGGGGGCGCTATCCTGCAGAATCTGTACCCTCTGCACTGTCAGGAGCTTCTAAGCAGGAATTAAACCTCGTTGATTCTTCTACCTCTCCGCAGAGCAGCCATCCAGAATCATTGCCTAGTGAATATTACTATTATTCTTTTTTTTGCACAATTATCATATTCTTCCCGGACTTAAACGCACAATATTTCTGTGGTCTGGGGTCTGGATTATTCTGGAGGTTGTAGTATTGGAGGTATGTAGTTATAGCTTTTTTAGCTGAACAGGCTCCTTTGGCTCCAGGAGTTCCAGGCTGATCAGCGGATCACCGCTCTTCTGTGACCCGTGTTGCGGTGCTGCTGCTGCGGCAGGGAGGACAGCGGCTCACCGGTGGCTGCTGGATCTTGTGGATCTGGATCTTGTGGATCTCTGGATCTTGTGGATCTCTGGATCTTGTGGGCCTGGAGGAGCACTAATGCAGTCTAGCCAGCACGGCGATCCCCAGTCACCGGTGTAAAAAAACACACACCCGGGCCAAAAAACACACACCCGGGCCATCTTCCGAGCCAGGTTAGACAAGATCGGGTCAGAATAGCGGGACAGGCGCAGCAGCAGAGATGATCCCAGCTCTTTTCTGCGGGGTCGTGGTGTTTCCAGGTCTCTTCTTCATCTTTAGGAAAGTCCTACCTGCCATCTTCAAACAGTGGACTGATGCCGATGTTGTTCTGGTCAGCGAAAGGTAAATATAGATATAAATATAATCATAAATATGATTACAAAGTGTGGATCTATCATGGGCTAAGAAGCTACTTGCTATCTGGCCGTGCAAAGTCAGACAATTTGTGGGTCTAAAGCTTCATATGTGTCTGTAACATGCTAATAATATGAGCTCACCAGGGGCCCAAACTAAACCAGAGGGGTAACAGATCATTATTATCATTTTTTAATCATTTATTGGGATTTATTTACCCCTCTGTGCATTACTGGAATACAACGCAGGGTTAAAGCGAATTGCAACATATGACCATCCGGGTGATGTGGTCAGTGGTGGTCAACATGCCTGGGGGGGTCAGAGTGAACCCTAAGCTTCATTTGAACCTTCACTTCATAATCCCTGAGTTACGCAACGGAGCGGAGCGCGTGGCCTTAATCACGCTGCTATTAATTCTCTAATGCTCTAATAGGAAAATGCATTTTTTAAGACGCATGTGTTGATGCCTTAAGGGGGGGTTTGCTGACTGGCTGACTGGTTGACTGACTGGCTGGCCTTATATTGCATGGCTGCTACTGCCATCCATTCATCCTGGGATATTTGACCGGATTGCTACAATGTAACGCTGCTCAATTCACGTGCGTGCTTAACACCCGGGGTATTGTTACTGCGGCCTTCAGGCCCGGGATGGGGGGTGTTTGGGATGGTGGGTGTTTGGGGGAAAGCGATAGGACTTATCTGTAATGGCAGCTGTGTTTGTGGTGTCAGAAAAAGGCCTACGGTTTGATCGTTCTTCAGGCTTCACACAGGTTTCAGCATCATAAACAACCCCTCCTCCTCCTCTTCCTCCTTCCCTTCGAAATTACCCAACTGGGTCATGAGTTTATGGGCCGAAAACCAGGCAGGGGATCGGGATTCTGCTAACCTGCAGAGCTGTGGCCCTACAGCCCATGTTTATACTTAACTCACCATCTCTAAGCAGCTCTAGGTAGTAACATGTGCTTAACCATGTGTGTAATAATGCTGGTGGCCCTGATCGATGTGTGAGGGCTTGAATTCATGCTTCTTATTGGTGTCTGTGTAGCAGCTATCAGCATAGTGTTTCTGGTGTCCATCATAGTGTTTAGGTGTTCAGCCTGGTGTTCTCAGTGTTCAGCCTGGTGTTCTTGGTGTTCAGCCTGGTGTTCATGGTGTTCATGGGGCGAAGGACACCTGGAGCTGTGACCTTGCCCTAGTTAGCATAGCAGAGAGGATTAGGATTCTGTCATTCTGTGTACCAGCTAGGGAAAAGACTCTGGTACCACCACTACTACTGTTATACCACCGTTTACATGGAGTCATTCAGCAGACACTCTTATCCAGAGTGAAGTACAGGGACATTCCCCTCCGCAAGTGGGTGAAGTGCCTTGACCAAGGCCCTAGTGTTAGTAGGGTGGCCTTAGGGTGGGTGTAGTGTGTTAGTAAGGTGGGTGTAGTGTTTCTAGTGTGTTAGTAAGGTGAGTGTAGTGTTACTAGTGTGTTAGTAGGGTGGGTGTAGTGTTACTAGTGTGTTAGGAGGGTGGGTGTAGTGTGTTAGGAGGGTGGGTTTAGTGTTAGGAGGGTGGGTGTAGTGTTAGGAGGGTGGGTGTAGTGTTAGGAGGGTGGGTGTAGTGTTAGGAGGGTGGGTGTAGTGTTAGGAGGGTGGGTGTATTGTTAGGAGGGTGGGTGTAGTGTTAGGAGGGTGGGTGTAGTGTTAGGAGGGTGGGTGTAGTGTTAGGAGGGTGGGTGTAGTGTTAGGAGGGTGGGTGTAGTGTTAGGAGGGTGGGTGTAGAGTGTTAGTAGGGTCAGAGTTGAGGGCAGTAAAGGAGAAGAGCAGAGAACCATGTTCTCAGGTAGAAACAGACATTATTACATACAGAACATGCATATGAATACATGCATTATTTGGCACAGTTGTGAGCTACAGTTTACAATGGTAAACTGGATGAGAACCCCTTGTTACACCAATCCTCCTCTTGTTCCACCCCACTGCCCCCACACACACACACACACACACACACACACACACACACACACACACACACACATAGCACACACACACCCTCCCCCCCCTGGCTGTTAACAGGGTACCGGAGGACAATGTCTCGTCTGTGCAGATCTGGGTCTTGTGACCAAGTGTGGAGTCCTGGGAGGCGGTGGGGGGGGGGGAGGCGAGGGGGGGTGTCTTATCCAGCTCAGCCCGGGGCTGTCACATGACCCTGGTTACCAAGCAGAGCCGGTCACATGACCCCTGGTTACCATGCTGAGATAGGGCCTCTCCGTGGTGACGCAATGCTGACCCCAACAAAGTAGCCAGTCCAATAAAACAGGAAGTTACTGTTACGGTCCTCACCTTAGGGAAGGGTCAGAGGTCAGCTGGTTGTCAAGTGACCTCCCTGCTCTTTTTGTGTTGTCATGCCGACTGCATCTGCATGTGAGTTTTATTAAAAGGTCTCCACTTGACCTGTGCATTGTGTAGCTCTATGGTGCGATCTGGATGTTGCTCCTTTAATCAGAAGGTTACGTAAACATCTTCGGCAAAAAAAAAAGCTTTAGAGCAACTTTGTTTTCGTGAGTTGTTTATTTGTTTTTACGTAAGATGTCTTGTTTTTTCATTGAGTTTACTTTTTAGATCTGAGTGTTATGATGGCATTGTGTTAACTGTTGAGGACCCTACAGTTGGTCTTGGTGGGATGTGTGTGTGACATGTGTGTGTGTGTTTGTGTGTGTGTCCAGACTGGTGTCCTCCATCCACGCCATCATGGCAACCACAGCGGGCGTCATCGTGGTGTCCGGGTGCAGCGACAACGTCCTGACTGACAGGTGAGGCAGCCAATCACAGCACTATCCCTGGGTCACCTGACCTGACACACACACACATAGGTTTGTTTTTCTGGCGTAGTGAGGCCCGAACAGACTACACTGCACTACACTACACTACACACACACACACACACACACACACACACACACACACACACACACACACACACACACACACACACACACACACACACACACACACACACACACACACACCCTTGTCTCCTAGTCTCTAAGGCCAGTAGTCCCTGTATCCCTGGTGCCTTCTTGTCCTTGGCAAGTTCATCATCCTTCTCCATCACCAGTCAGTTCAAGGCTAACCTAGCATGCAGCATCCCCATTATGTTAGGCCTGCTTGGCGCTAGGCTAATGCTAATACTAATAGCTTAATCCTTCAGAATTAGTCAAGCCTGGGATTCAAAGAAAAATGCTTAGTAATGATTTAATTAAACCTAATTAAATGGCTTGTTACAATTAGACAATTATGTGACATTCTATGCTTTTATTTGTCATATGACTGCTGCATACTTCTAGTGTCACAGCAGGCGTTGTTGAGCATAACCTCATTGTTCTGAGGCTGGAGCCTAAACACAGTCCTGCTCTGTTTCCCAGAAGCCTCTCTGCTTACGTCTCTGAGACTCTGAACAACTCTCGCCTGCTACACACACCCACTCTCTCTCTCTCATACACACACACACACACACACACATACACACAAACACACCCAAACTTCCCATAGGAAAAAACGTTTGATTTATTATTGTTCAGTGTATTCAGATACTTTTAACTAAAAATTGTGCTTTTCATTTTCTATCAGGCACTGGTTGGCCACCTACTTTGTAATCTGGTATGGAGTACCCTACATGACCTATGACATCTACGCCATGTACCTCAGCCACTACCACCGCTTCCGGGTCAAAGGGCACGAGGAATACAAGGAGCACTCTCTGAGGACGGTGAACTCCTTTGTCCGGAGAGAGTTTCTGCTTGTCCTTCATCACATCGCTCTGCTCACCATCCTGCTGCCCGTTACTCTGGTGAGGAGGAGGAGGAGGAGGAGGAGGGGGGAGACGGAGGAGGGAGGGAGGGAGAGGAGAAGGAGGGAAAGGGGGGGAAGAGAGGTGGAGGAGCAAGAGGAGGGAGAGGAGGAGTGAGTTAGAAAGAGAAGAGGAAGAGGAGGAGAGGTAGAGGGGGGATTGAGAAGGAGGTGCTGAAGGGGAAATTAAGAGTGAGAAAGGTTTGGGGTGGGAATAGTACTGCTGGTCAACAGTTCTGTTTGTATTATGAGATCACATGATCAGATGAATTGGTTTCCTCTGTTACCTCTTAACTATGGCACAGATACTCTGCTATCAGGCAGACAGTTGAGCTGACCTGTTCTTGATTTTGATCAACAGTTCTCTCCCAGTCAGCACACCATCTCAGTAAACAGTGTGTTTAGTCTTGTCACATGTCAATGTTGCAACCGAGGAAAACAGCTGTTGTCAACAAGTGTTGGCGATTGGCTGTTGCTCCATCAAGGGAGGTGATTGGCTGATTGTGAGCCAGGAGAGTTCCTGTGGGGTTTGTTAAATGCAACTCAAGTTAAAGTTCTTAAGCGCTTCACTGCATCTAATGCATCGATATACGTGAAACCGTTGGAACATTTTAATTTAAATGTGTTATGGCTGCTGTTGAAGACATGAGCATGGTTACAACCAGCCAATCACCTGCCTAGCTAATGCTACACCCTGTGTTATCTTGTTTGACTCAGTCAGTTTGGTCAGTAACACCATAAACAAGATTTGAATGGATTCGTGAACATTAGCTGTATAGCAGAACTTGTCTGCTGTTAAGTCATGTTGACATCTGGCTAATTTGATGTCATACTGCAAAAGACAAGATGTTAATAGTTAGTTAACTTATAACGTTTACAAAGGGACTGTGTATCCACAAGCTCACAAGTGAAAACTAAATACTTAACACATGTTAAGGATGTGTATATCATGTTTAATTAATAACGTTTTACTTTTCATCGTATAAGTAATTGTGGTGTGTATATAAAATGTACTTTGTACGAGATTACCTGGGATGTCATTGTATTACGAAAGACATATTTCACCAGTAGCTAAGCAGTTTCAATCATTACCCTCGTGAATATTTTTCCCTGTGGTAAGCAAGATGGAAACGCAGACACACGCACAAACACACACCCACACCCCCACACACACACACCCAAACACACACCCACACCCCCACACACACACACCCAAACACACACACACAGCTACTGAGGCAGCCATTTGCTGCTGTCTTCAGGTGAAGCCAGGTGTATGGAAACCTGGCCCTGTGTTTGCTGTGGCTGGCCATGGTGACGTGAGATCACCTTACCCCCCCACCCCCCCCACCCTCTCTATTATTCAGCTCCAGCTGCTGTTCTCCCTCTCCTCCTCCCCTCCCCCATCCCTGCTGTTCTCCCCTCCCTCCCTCCCTCCCTCCCTCCCTCCCTCCCTCCCTCCCTCCCTCCCTCCCTCCCTCCCTCCCTCCCTCCCTCCCTCCCTCCCTCCCTCCCTCCCAAGTCTGGAATATTCTCCTGTTTCTCACTTATACTCTCTTAGATGGTTGGGTTAGGGTTGGGTTAAGGTTGGGTTATGGCTGGGTTAAGGTTGGGTTAGGGTTGGTTTATGGTTGGGTTAGGGTTGGGTTAGGGTTGGTTTATGGTTGGGTTAGGGTTGAGTTAGGGTTGAGTTAGGGTTGGGTTAGGGTTGGGTTAGGGTTGGGTTAGGGTTGGGTTGGGTTGGGTTAGGGTTGGGTTAGGGTTGGGTTAGTGTTGGGTTAGTCTTGCTCTCTGGCTCTAGTGTGTGTGGTCACCATGGTGCTTCTCTGTGTGTCTCAGTTCTTCAGGAGGGAGCAGGGGGACTACTTTATCGGCTGCCTGTTCCTGACGGAGCTCAGCACTCCCTTTGTCTCCCTGGGGAAGATCCTCATCCAGGTGAGACTCACCTGCACATCTACACACACCTACACACACCCACCTACCTACACCACGCACACAAACACACACACACACACACACATGCACAGCTCCATGCAATATTCTGTTAAAGTCTCAGGAAATGACCTCTTCTTTCTCTCCCTTTTACAATCCTCCTCCCCTCCCTCCCTCCTCCCCTCCCGCTCCTCCCCAGCTGGGGCTACAGGAATGTTGGGTCCACAAAGCTAACGGTGGGATGGTCCTCCTGAGCTTCTTCGTGTGCAGGATCGCCCTCTTCCCTTATATGTACTGGGTGTACGGGCGTCACTATGGCGTCCCTGTCTACGGCGTCCCCTTCCACCTGCCGCTGTCCGTCAACCTGGGCAACCTGTGCATCCTGGCTCCGCAGGTGTACTGGTTCGTGCTGCTCTGCCGTAAAGGTTGGCGGCTCTACCAGCGCAACCGCCAAGCGGCCCTCCGCAGCCCGGACCCAGCCTCCCCCCCCGGCCTCACGGACAAGGCCTCGAGCGACCAGTAGAGCGGCACTCTGCTCTGTAACCGACGACTACTACAGCTACTACCCCCCCCCCCCCCCCCCCAGAGGAATACTACTGCTATTACTACTATTGTTACTACTATAATTACACTAGTACTGTTCCTGTTCCACACCCCACCCCCCCTTCTTTCCCTGCTCCTAAGTCCCTCCCCTTCCTTTTCTGCTCCTAAGCCCCTCCCTCTCCTTTCCCTGCTCCCAAGCCCCTCCCTCTCCTTTTCCTGTTCCTAAGCCCCTCCCTCTTCCTGAACCCAGCACTACTGGTGATGATGACTCCACCCCAGGGCGGATCGTGATTGGATGTTACTTGATTGCTGCTTGATCATGACGTTACTCTTGATTTCCACTGCAACCACCTGGGAGACCCTTTAAGGATGAAGACCAAGGAGAGAAATGGATGAGGAGGCATCCTTGTTTCCATGGCTACCACAGATGGACCACACCTCCCTCCCTCCTTCTCTCCCTCTCTCCCTCTCTCCCTCTCTCCCTGTCTCCACAGGGGTTCTGTGTTACTATGAAGCTGGAATGACTGAATGACTGGAGGGTTTGCTTATGTTCCTGTGTTGTTTTCCTGCAGTTTGATGTGGTGAAGGATTTGTTAACAGACCCAGGGGTGCAGGTGTGACCTGGTGACACCATCCTGCTCTCCATGCCCCCTCCCATCGCTTGTTCCTCCTTTGTAACGCCCGTTACCATGGTGATAAGGATGCCGCAGCGTTCCCCCCCCCCCAGTCCTGATCACCATGGTAAAAGGTGTGGCTGCCAGGTGCTTTACACACACTTTTACTGTCTTATAGAGGTCAAGTTTCTGGGGGTGGGGTGAAGGGGTGGGGTTACTACAGGTCAAGGGGGTGGGGTTGCTCAAGGTCAAGGGGGTGGAGTTACTAAAGGTCAAGGGGGTGGGGTTACTAAAGGTCAAGGGGGTGGGGTTACTAAAGGTCAAGGGGGTGGGGTTGCTCAAGGTCAAGGGGGTTGGGTTACTAAAGGTCAAGGGGCTGGGGTTACTAAAGGTCAAGGGGGTGGGGTTACTAAAGGTCAAGGGGGTGGGGTTATATAATGTTTATAAGGGTTCAGGAGGATAAGAAGTTTTCTCATAGGTCAATATAGTTCTTCTAATAGAGGTGTTTTTGAAAGGGGGTGTGTGGTGTGTTTGTGTGATGTGTGTGTGTGTGTGTGTGTGTGGAGGGAGGGAGGGAGGGGTGTGTGTGACGTGTGTGTGGAGGGAGGGAGGGAGGGGTGTGTGTGACGTGTGTGTGTGGTAGTTCAGAGCAATAACCGGAGCAGAGTTAGGCTCTGTGCAGAAGAGACACACACCGCAGCAGAACACTGGATAAAGAGGTGTGTGTGTGTGTGTGTGTGTCGTCCTGCCAGCCTGAATATTCACACTAAGAAAGCCTCGCAACGAAAGGCTGCATGGAAGAAGGCTTTGATGAAACATTTCACAATTTTCGTAATTTCTTTTTCTTATATATATTTTTTCCACTAATCAGACAACCTAAGACATCCTGTTTTTTGTTTTTTGTTGAGTCGTACAAGATTGTGCGTGTTACGTTGTTTGACAGCCTCTCTAGTCTGACTTCTGTTGAGGTTCTACTAAGGTCCAGAGGGGGCAGGCAGGGGTGTGAGTCCATATGAGTACCTGTTGATGTGATTATTAACTATTGTTAACCAGTTATTACTGGCTTGTTTGATCCTTCATGTCACCATGGCATGTTGGAGAGAGATGACATTGAGCTAGCGTGTTAGCGTTAGCGCAGAGCACCAATTATTGAGCTGTAAATAGTGAAGGAAGAGAATATGTTGCATACCATGTGAAATCTAGTTTTTTATGACAAACCTGAATAACTTTTTTTCTGTAGATTCTGTTAGCACTTTGAAAATCAGTTGAAGCCATCATTCTGCACTGGTAGAATGTTTGTATCTCAGACACACACACACACACAGACACACACCCACAGTAACTTCTGTGCAGATTCGCTCCCAACACTCCTCCTGTTGTTGCTAGTGAATCACAGAGTGGCTTTTTCCAACATGCAGGTGTGAACGTGACTTTTAAGAAGTAGCTTCTAAGTTTAACCTTCAGGATGATTTTATTGAAAGAATCCCAGAGGTGATTATATGAAGTCGAAACTGTTGGATTAACCCAGAGTTGTTACTAACCCCTTACTGTAGTAATCTATGCACACCTTCCCTGTCTGCAGATTTGCACCAGTGACTTAAACACAGCCCCCCCCCCAACCTCCTCCTCCCCCCTCCCCCCCCATGTTCATCCACTCCTCCGTTCACACAGCAGGGCCTGATGGGAGAAATGAGGGTGCTGTTAGCTAACCACCAGAGAGAGAGAGAGAGGCCAGGGGGAGGAGGAGGAGGTGGAGGAGGGGGAGGAGGAGGAGGGCAGCCAAGTGGCAGAAAGATGGGGTTGGTTAGTTCTCTCTGGCCCGGGCCCAAGATGAGAGCTGGTTGTTCCTCTTCCAGTTCAGTGTTACGTGGCAAATCACCCCACTGACTCATCCCAAGGCCTTTAGTGGTACTCTGCTCGCTCTCTGTATCCCTCCCATTCGCCGCTCCCCCCCCCCCCAGTTATATCTCCCATTCTTTCCAACCCTGCCTCTCTTCCTCTTTCTCCCACCCCCTCTCTGCTATCTCTCTCTCCCCCTCCCTCCCTCCCTCCCTTCCCCCCTCCCTCCCTCCCTCCCTCCCCAGTAGGTACCTTGTTATTTTCTACCACCACACTGTTCTCTGTTCTTTCTGGTGTGGTAGGGAGATGTGTCACATGGAGACAGAAAATAGAGGCCAGGGTCCCCCCCCCTCCCCCCCCCCTTCCCCAGCTCACAGCTACGACATACAAGAGTCACTGATGGAATTGGAATCTGATTGGACAGGGGGTCAGATGAGGTGCTTACCACAAGTAATCCACCTGCAGTAGACCTTAATATCCCACAGCGCCCCCTGCAGTACACTGACACAGTGTCAAGGCTTCCAAAGTTGTAATGCAGGGGTGTCAAACTCGTGCCATCGCGGGCCAAGAGGGTGCAGGTTTTCGCTTCAACCAAGCCCCTACACCAGCTGATTTCACTAACGAGTTTCTCCACTTAGTGAAATCAAACTCGTTATTGAAATCAGCTGGTGTAGGGGCTTGGTTGACGCGAAAACCTGCACCCTCTTGGCCCGCGATGGCACGAGTTTGACACCCCTGTTGTAATGCATACACATATCCTCATATTTAATTTTTAATTCCTTAAGGAATATATAAATATATATTTCAACCATCAAATGGAAAGTCTTAGTTTGTTTTCCTGTTAGGAGACATGCTGTCTTTGCTCAGGGTTCGATGATGAAGTGAACATATCTACCTTTAGAGGATGAACCATGAAGGGGTTCTGAAAATACCTGAAATGATGCACTGTCTTTTCCATACACTGTTAGCCCCCACCTCCCCCCCTCCACCTTCACTTCTTCCAAATGCATTTTCTGACATGACTTGCGATATTACAGCCTGTGAGGTTGGTAGACCAAAGATCGTCAGGCACTTTAGTCAACCAGGTCAAGGTTAGACAAACTACTGGAAATCCCTTGATGTTAGAATCACAGCCGTAGCACAGATCCCTGACCTTCACTAATCCATTCCATCACCTGCCGTCCTCTCCCCCCTTATCCCCCCCCCCCTGCCCCCTTGTGTCCCCCGGGGGGGGGGGGGGGGGGGGGGGGGGGCAGGGGGGGGGCCCTCCTGCAGACCCCAGGGAAGGTACCCCTTTCTGGGATAAGGGAGAAGTGATGCATGCCTTACAGTACCAGACTGCATGTCATATGTCTTCCCACAACCACTGACCCCCCCCCCCCCCCCCCCCGGACCCCCTAGGTGTGGTAGCATGATGGAGTGTGTGTGTGTTCATTACGTTAGAGCTGTGTGTGTCAGGGGCATTCAGAGGGGGGCTCCCCCCCCACCCCCTCCCTGAACCCCAGGATCACTTTTAGGGTATTTTTGCTGCTTTTGATTTCTCACATATCCATTCAGGGCAGGACCCTCCTATCCAGGGACTATTTGTGAAGGGGAGGGTGGGGGGGGGGGTTGGGGGGGGGTGGGGTGTTGATTTAATTCTTGAACTGATTTGGGTTTTGAATAAGGAATGGGAAAGGATATTTATATACCTGGGTTGATGAAATGCAAAAAAATAATATTAATATAAAAAAGAGAGGAAAAACCCAAAATGAACTATCAAGCAAAACACTCTGTCCAGATGTGGATGAGAGCTCTGGATGAGGGGAACCTATTTGATATCCAGTGCCTTCAGTTTGAGAAACCTTCAAGTTTGACACTAATCCAGAGTTGGCAGGTAGTGTTTACAGGTTGTGGTTGCGTTTCAAAACAACAACAAAACAAACAAACAAAATTAATAATAATAATAGTAAGGAAAAACAACGATATGGAGAAAGAAATTACAATCTAGAATTTTTTTCTCCAGATGACCGGGGCATTATCACTTGAGGTGCTTGTATCCATGAATAGGCACCCACACATCATCACAGTTCGCTGTACTGTACACCTCTTCCTCAAACCAGCACTCCATTTCAATTATGTGTGTTTTCGAAATATGATTTCTTGATTGGTTGGGACCCTGCTATTGTCTCCATATATAAATATATACATTTATATAGTTTCTCTCTTAACTCTTTTAAGATCTGAGTTTGTTTGCTGTGCTTCTTTGCTTTGGGATTCAGACTTCCCCTTAATGTTATGTCCATTTGTGGACCTTCCATCCTTGTCACTTCCTGTTCCTGTTGGCTGTTACTTCCTGTTCCTGTCGGCTGTGTTACTTCCTGTATCCAGCCTCTTCTTCACAACCTTTAACCCTCCCTGCCTCCTGTTATTTTTGATAACATTCTGATTATTCATATATATTTATATATCTGGTTTGATATATACATATATAGTTTTTTTGTTTGTAGTGTGACTTTTTTGAGGAATTTATTATAGCTAATATGGGCTCTTAATGAAGTAACCTAAGCATTGATTGAGAGGAATTATTTTGTTGCAACTTGTGAATTCAGACACCCCTTAAAGATAAATAAATCTGATTTGATCCTTTTAAAGAAGAGTTTTTTGTTATTATTGTTGTTGTACTGTCTTTATTGTATGTCAGTGATATAAAAAAAAACACAGAAAGGTTTTTTCTTTGCCACATTTACACCAAAAAAAGTCTAAAGTATGTGATTTGGGATGCAGGTCTGGCAACTCCGTGGCACCAGGTGGCGCTGAACGGAACAACGGAAGCCTTGAACTTCCATGAAAACAAAGAACTACCGGGTCACAGCAGCTCTAAGAGGTTTTGGTCCAGAAACACAGACAGTAAGCTGTATTATCCACCAGATATTGTCATGTAACTTTAGATGTCGTTGTATTCCTTCTTTAATATCTAGTCAATATTCACAAGATAATTGTTTAACATGACCGTAGCCCATTTGTTAATAATACGGTCTTTAAATATTAAATATCCTTGAATGGAAACAGTATTGGAGGGTCAGAGTTGGATGTAGTGTCTCCTTTTGGCCAGCAGAGGGCAGTACTAACACAACCCCATCTCTAACACACCTGTTTTAATAATTAGCCAGTTTAAACTCTGAAGTCAGTTGGTTTGGAGAGAAGCATTTCATTCGTTTTCTCTCCAGCCTAAAGATTGGAGACCCCTGTTTAATAAATTATGATGTATCAAAACTAACTCCATAGGTTAGGCCCAGTAGCTATGTGTAACATACATCATCATATATTATGAGTAGGCTGTGTTTTTAGGCCCATAAAGAATTGGACTGGGTTTTGGATTTTTGAGTTGGATCACTGCACAGCAGCAACATTGTGCTGTACCTCATCTAATAAATCACTTTCCCACTTTCTCCTGCCTTTATGACTCCCCCACCCCCCACCCCCCCTCCCCACCCCCCTCCCCGCCTCACTTCCTGTCCGATAACGTGTGATTCCTCCTCAGAGGAACATTACCTCAGCTCTACGCTGTTTGGGGTTCTTGATACTGGGGCTGTCATGACAACCATGATGTCATTGTCTTCCAACAAACACAGCAATCAACAATAGAGCTGTTTTATAGTCATGCTGTTCATCGTATTGCAAATCAAACACAGCCAAATGCACAGCATGTTACTACTACGTGTTTTATTGTCTTATCATTGGGTTAAAACATGACTGTGCTAAAGCAATGCTATGCTAACACATGACTACCCTTACACAGGGTTTACTCAAGGTTTTTTCCCCTGGGAGTTATGATTGGTTTGGGCTTGTCACTCTTTCATGTTTCATGTTTCACATCTAATTCTTACTGTTTCATACATACCAGCCTTGATGATGTCAACATACCCTCTATAGTCTCTCTATCGCTCCCTCCCTCTCTCTCTCTCTCTCTCGCTCCCTCCCTCTCTCTCTCTCTCTCTCTCTCGCTCCCTCCCTCTCTCTCTCTCTCTCTCTCTCTCTCTCTCTCTCTCTCTCTCCTCTCACTCACTCACTTTGTGAGTCTGTCTCTTCCTCTCTAACTCTCTCTCTAACTCCTCACTCTCTGTCTCTGTCTCTCTGTCTCTCTCTCTAACTCTCTCTTACTTTTCCATGAGTTGGCCCACCAGCAGTAGAAAGAAAGAGTGAAGAGGGAGGACAGTTGGGGGGGGGGGGGGGGGGTGCCGGGCGCACGGGGGGAGGGGGGTTACGGGTCCCTCCCCTTTTACTTTCCCTTCCCCCGCTCACCCCCCCAGACACACAGCAACCTGCTGCTTTAAGAAGGGCAGCAGGACAGCACACACACACGCGCACACACACACACCCTCTCTCTACAGTCCTTAGCGTCAAGAACAGCTCTGTCTACATCAGCTCAGGCAACAAACTGGACTACAACATCGCTGGTACGTAAAATCTACCATATCTGACTGTTTCTATTTGTTGTAATAACCTTGTCAAACAGTTTGTTTGTCTGTCCCATCTGTCATTTCTCTGGGATATCATTTCACTTTCGTCCTGTTGGCAAGAGCTTGTCGCTAACAGCAGTAGTCAGTTGTGAGTGAGCAAAGCTTGTATGTAAAGTATAATGATGATGGGGTTTTAATGGCTAGGCGGCTGGGGAATCTGTCTTGTGGTCCGTCCTGCTGTCAACCCCTCACACCTGTCATCACCCTCCCTCCTCCTCCCCCCAAGGCCTGCAGACTGGCTGTGAACGCAGGAGGGACTAAAGCTCAGAACTAGGAGGAGGGTGAGGAGACTGAGCTCCCAGACCAGTAAGCTCTACCCTGGGGCAGCGATCATGGATGCCCCCCTTGGCCTGGAGGTAGGGCAGCCCACTGCAGAGGCTCGGGAGGAGACGGTTTGTGAGGCTCTGGGGCGTTTTGAGGTGACGCTGCGAGCGGCGGTCAGCGAGGTGCACGTGGATGTGAGCGCGTTCAAGCGAGGGATGGAGCGGAAGGTGGAGGAAGCCTGCAGGACGAGCGCTCCTCTGCTGGAGGCTGTGACCCTGCTGCAGCAGGAGAACCAGCAGCTCCGGGGCCAGCTGGAGACTCTCACCCGCTTGGTGGAGGCTCTGGCTCGGGCACCAGTTGAGAGGAGCCCCTTAGGGGCGGAGGAGAGGATTGGAGAGGGAAACGGACTGATCCAGCCTCAGAAGCAGCCTCAGCCCCAGCCCCAGCCTCAGCTCCAGCCCCTGCCTCAGCATCAGCCCCAGCCCCAGGTCATCTCCTCTCCCCTGGGGTCTGAGAGTAGCAGCAGCCATCTCAGTCAGAGCGCTGCCACCATCCCAGCTTCATCAGAACTCCCCTGGAGAACAGGTCTGCGTTCTGGATCTGGACCCGTCTCCATCCCCTGTATCCAGTCAGCCCCCGGTCCTCGGACCCTGTCCAACGTGAGTATGGATATCATCTAACCCTGAGCTGACTGGAGATATGGTCTAACTTCAAGTAGGATGTGTACCCTCTCTGTCTACCCCTCTGTCTCCCTCTCTTTCTCGCTCTCTCCCCCCCCTCTATCTCCCTCTCTTTCTCGCTCTCCCCCCCCTCTGTCTCCCTCTCTTTCTCGCTCTCTCCCCCCCCTCTATCTCCCTCTCTTTCTCGCTCTCACCCCCTCTATCTCCCTCTCTTTCTCGTTCCCTTTTACTCCCCCCCCTCTCTATTTCTACCTCTCCCTGTCTCTCTCTCTCCATCTCTTCCTAGTGCCTCTAACCGTCTAAGTTAACCCCCCCCCCCCCCCCCCCCCAAAAGGGCACATGTATTTTTGGAATTCTGCTCTGATTGATGGCCCTGGTCCTGGGTCTCTGCGGGGGTGATGTCCACCCCTGGTTCAGCCTGGCTCTGCTGGTTCAGCCTGGCTCTGCTGGTTCAGCCTGGCTCTGCTGGTTCAGCCTGGCTCTGCTGGTTCAGCCTGGCTCTGCTGGTTCAGCCTGGCTCTGCTGGTTCAGCCTGGCTCTGCTGGTTCAGCCTGGCTCTGTTCAGGACTCAGCAGCAGGGATTTAAAGATGCCCACATGTCTTTAACAATGAGCCTCGCTTTTTATAGCTGCGTAAAGGGATGAAGAGAAAGAAAGTGTGTGTCTGTACACAGGGGGAGGAGGGGGGCATGTTTTGTAGGGTTGTTTGTTTGTGTGTGTGTGTGTGTGTGTGTGTGTGTGTGTGTGTGTGTGTGTGTGTGTGTGTGTGTGTGTGTGTGTGTGTGCGTGAGTATATACGTGCATCAGTATGTGTGTGTGTATGTACATATGTGTGTAATGTGCAAGTGTGTGTGTGTGCAAGTGTGTGTGTGTGCGTGCACCACAGCGTTGCATACTGAGTGGATTTGTATAGCATCACATTCCCAGTTCACTCTGAAGTGTGACATCATGCAGCCATGAATGTATAAAAACAGAAGTGGAGAAAGGTGAGACAAACCCAACCCAGAGTTTTCCACTATTCCATGACGGAGCTGCAGTCATGGGAGTTTCCCTCCGCAACAGCTCGGGCTAACCCATGTACCGCAGGGGTAGCACGGACTGTACCACCCGGGCCCACAAGAGGGGTGTAGAGGCAGAGGAGACAGAGATAGACTGAAGGATGTTGGTGTTTTAGGGTTGGAGGCTGTTTGATAATGGAGACTAGTGCTGTGTGACAGGCAGGTAGGGTAGAGCATGAGGAAGGGTCAGGGGTCGGTATCAGGGGTTGGGGGTCGGGGGGGTTGGGGGTCGGGGGGTTGGGGGGTTCTTTTTCATCGAGCTGCATCTTCTGTTGTGTTGCTGTTAGCAACAAGGATGACCAAAAACTCAGACCTCTAGCTTTGCTATCAACCTCTCACTGTTTATCATGGAACAAGTGTGTACTTTCACACACACACACACACACACACACACACACACACACACACACACACACTCCTGCCCTTAATGGAGCCATAGATCCAGAAAGTTTTATCTAAAGTGCAGCTCATGAGGGATCAGTCTGTCAACCAATTCCTGCCCAAAGTCTGTCAGTATCCCACACCTACAGAGACACACACACACAGACATACACACACACACACAGACATACACTCACACACACAGACATACACACACACAGAGACATACACACACAGACATACACACACACACAGACATACACACACACACAGACATACACACACACAGACATACACACACACACACACACACACACATACACATACATAAAGAGCCACACACACACAGACAAACACACACACACTAACCCTAAACCTGCCAGCTGTTCCACTCTTGAAACACACACCCTGCCAACATTCCACACCCCTGATGTCAACCCCAGTGTCTGCCTTGGTACTGAATGAGTTCATGTCAGACATGTGTGTGAGGGAGAGAGTGTGTGTGTGTCTGTGTCCCTATGTGTGTGTTGGTGTGTGTTTACGTGTGTGTGTGTTTTTATGTGTGTCTCTGTGTTTATGTGTGTCTCTAGGTTGATGTGCAAATGTGAAGACAGAGGTCTGAGATAGTGATGAGATGAAGAGATGTAGGAATGCGATAGAGATGAGATAAAGAGATTTAGGGATGAGTTATAGGAATGAGATAGAGATGAGATAAAGAGATTTAGGGGTGAGTTATAGGAATGAGATAGAGATGAGATGAAGAGATTTAGGGATGATATATACGAATGAGATAGAGATTAAATAAAGAGACATAGGGATGATATATAGGAATGAGATAGCGATGAGATATAGGGATGAGATAGAGATGAGATAAAGAGATTTAGGGATGATATATACGAATGAGATAGCGATGAGATATAGGGATGAGATAGCGATGAGATATAGGGATGAGATAGAGATGAGATTGATCTTGACAGGGATAGGGGTATAAAGAGCTTAAGTGTGAGGTCATGCTGACAGTGACAGTGATATACGAATGTCAGCAGAGTCCATACATGACGTCCGGTGCTAATCCTTGTTACCTTAAACTCTGCCATGATGAGCTGGCAGAAGCTCCCAGGCTGGCAGTCACAGACAGTACCATACCTCAGTAAAGCCAAGGCAATCCAGACCAGAGGAGCCAGGAGAGGGGTAGATAGGAGAGGGAGGGGGTAGATATGAGAGGGAGGGGGGTAGATAGGAGAGGGGTACATAGGAGAGGGGTAGATAGGACAGGGAGGGGGTAAATGGGGCAGACCAGGGTTAGCTGCACCAATAACTCAAACAGATTTCAAAGGCCTCCATTCAGGGCTATATTAGGAGATAGGGGTGGGGGACTAGGGGGTGTGGGGTGATGGGGGCTCAGGGTGGGTGGGGGGGGCAGGGGGGGGTCTCTGGAGGTGGAGACTGTTTACAAACCTAAAATAGGCAGAAGAGCAGAGTGAGAGAAGGATTAGGCTGAGAGACACACTAGAGTAGGACGAAGAGGGAAGGATTCAGCTAATATCACCCTGGGGTGGGGGTGAACTGCCATGTTTGTCCACAAGATGGCACTACACTCACCAGCTGGGTCATCAGGCCATTTAAAGCACATGTTCAACCATGTGAGGGCCAAGAGGGTGCAGGTTTTTCCTGTCAACCAAGCAACTGCGCCAGCTGAGCTAACTAAAGAGTTTCTCCACTTAGTGAAATCAGCTGGTGTAGAAGCTTGGTTGATGTGAAAACCTGCACCCTCTTGGCCCAGGATGGCACATGGTTTAACAACACTGATCTAAAGCATCTAATGTTACATAGTTCCATTTAAGGCTCTTTGCTGCTTCCACTTTGATGACCCTAACCCCCTGCACACACACACACACACACACACACACACATGCACATACACACACACAGCATATATACAGAAGATCTAGATACTGATGGAGAAAAGCCTCATGTGCGTCAGAGATCCTCAATATGTCTGTTGTCATAGCGATGTTGTGACGCTGACCATTCTATTGTGTCATCAGGGAGTTGATATGACGGCTGCAGAGACAGAGATGTGCTCGTCCACCACAGGCTTCCAGGAGAACGGGAGTCACACAGGACTGGGTAACAACACACACACACACTCAAAGATGTTAACTCCCTGTGTATCGCCCTTCTCACAAGCAGCAAGGAGATTCTCACACATCAACACCTACAGCTAACCTACATGACTGAAGATTTAGTGCCTAACCCTAAACGATAATGCTCTACAATCCTAACCCTAAATGATAATGCTCTACAATCCTAACCCTAAACGATAATGCTCTACAATCCTAACCCTAAACGATAATGCTCTGCAGTCATAACCCTAAACATTGTATGTTCAGTCTGCCAGCTGGGAAACTCAAACAGAGACTCTTCCTGTGTTTCTCATCCAATCAGAGAGCTCTGTGAGGTCACAGCGAGAGAGATCATTGGTGAACAGGGAGGTTACCCAGGACCATTCAGCAGTGGTCCAAGGCAGACCTCATCTGCCTCTCACTGCCATTACCAAGACCAGCCTCGACCCTCCCCCCAGCCCCAGAGTAGCCTCTCCCCCCAGCCCTGCCCCAACCCAGCCTCTTAGCTCTAGGCTCCAGCCTCCAACCTCCATTCCCCTGCCTCTAACCTCCCCTACCCAGCCTCTCTTTCCTCCCCAGCCTCCAACCTCCATTTCCCAGCCTCTAACCTCCCAGAGCCAGCCTCTGACCTCCCCTACCCAGCCTCTAGTCTTTCCTCCCCAGCCTCCGACTTCCATTCCCCAGCCTCTCACCTCTCCAACCCAACCTCTACTCTCCCCAACCCAGCCTCCAACCTCCATTCTCCAGCCTCTCACCTCCCCTACACAGCCTCCAACCTTCATTCCCCAGCCTCTAACCTCCCCTACCCAGCCTTTAGTCTTTCCTCCCCAGCCTCAGACTTCCATTCCCCAGCCTCTAACCTCCCCTACCCAGCCTCTAGTCTTTCCTCCCCAGACTCTAACCTCTAATCCCCAGCCTCTAACCTTCCCTTCACAGCCTTTAGTTTCCCCAACCCAGCCTCTAACCTCCATTCCTCAGCCTCTAACCTCCATTCCCCAGCCTCTAACCTCTCCTACCCAGCCTTCTGCATGGACCTCACCTGATACAGCTGCTCTTAAACCAGGAGAATATCCTTTTAAACGTGGTGAGCGATATTTAAATCATACACTTTTTTATATACTGTGCTTCTCTTATCCGTCAAACTTTCCTGTTTTCATCAGTTCACATCTCATGACTCCTATCTTCTTTCCAAAACTCTTCTTTCCTGTTTTCCTGTTCTGTCCATTTTGTTTTTCTGTCTTGGCCTACACCTCTCCATGTCTGTACCTTGTGTCTGTCTGTCTGTCTGTCTGTCTGTCTGTCTGTGTGAAAAGGCCCGCCTCTCATTACATCCAGTCCAGGTCTTAAACGAAGTGTGAGCTTTCCTCAGTCAACAGGTAACAGCACATGCCTAGCCTAGTTTAGTTAAGCCTAGTTTAGTTAAGCCTAGCTTAGTTAAGCCTAGTTTAGCTTAGCATAGCTTAGTTTAGCGTAGCCTCTATACAGGCATAGCCTTTACCCTTGCGTAGGCTTATTATTAGCTTAGCTTCTATACCAACCTAACAAGGCCTTAACACTAGCCTAGTCTAGCCTCTGTGTTAGCTTCCTGTTAACCAAGCCTCTACACCTCTGGTCTGTCCTGCATGATAAGGGTGCTCACTTGTCTTCTGTCGTCCTCTACGTAGAAATACTACCATCCAGATCCATAGGAAGCTCTGGGTTCTCTCCTGGCCTTACCAAGAAGTGAGTCCCATCGCTCTAACGCAGTGGTCTTCAACCCTGGTCCTCAGGACCCACTGTCCTGCATGTTTTAGAAGTTTCCCTGCTCCAACACACCTGATTCTAATGCATGGGTCGTTATCTAGCTCTGAAGAATCCTGGTAAACGATCATGCATTAGAATCAGGTGTGTGGGAAGGGGGAAACATCCAAAACATGCAGGACAGTGGGTCCTGAGGACCAGGGTTGAAGACCACTGCTCTAACGTGTCACTACACAGGGTGCAATGTGTGTGTGTGCATGCTGCAGGGTAACCTGTGTGTGTGTGTCAGGATGCAGGGAGCGGGGAGCCCGTCTCTGAGCGCTGTGGGTGTGGAGCGCAGGAGAGAGCTGCAGAGGTCACAGACACTGCCTCGCTCCAGCGGGACGCAGGCCAAGAGAGCCGTGTTTGAGAAGCTGGACTCTGAGTTTGGCAGGTAGGCAACGCCCTCATGCTTTCAGACACCCTCCCTATCTCCTACACCCTCCCTATCTCCTACACCCTCCCTATCTCCTACACCCTCCATCCTACACCCTCCCTACCTCCTAATCCCTCCATCCTACACGCTCCCTACCTCCTACACCCTCCCTATCTCCTAAACCCTCCATCCTAAACCCTTCCTACCTCCTAAACCCTCCATTCTACACCCTTTCTTCCTTCCCTCCCCATTAAAACAGCCAGTCATTGAAACCCCTTGCTGTGTTGAGAAGGTGCAGCAGTGTTCCTGTGTGAGATGTTCCCTCCATGTTCCTCAGGCCCCAGACTCTGGACTCCAAGCCCAAACTGAAGCGCTCTCAGAGCTTTGGGATGTCCAGTGCCAGCAGCATCAAGCAGGTTCTGCTGGAGTGGTGTCGCTCCAAGACCATCGGCTATCAGGTGAGCAGAACCGCAAACGGAGTAGGGTTGTTCTCAGATGTTCCCCCGGCTGTGCCAACATGACGTTGTGTCCTTGGTCAAGGCACTTCACCCTACTTGCCTCTGGGGGAATGTCCCTGTAATTGCTGTAAGTCGCTCTGGATAAGAGCGTCTGATAAATAAATCGATGTAGATAAACAGGTTGCTGGTTCTAATCCCAGATCTGTTGTTTTAACTGCTTCTCCCAGAACATTGATCTCCAGAACTTCTCGTCCAGCTGGTGTGATGGCATGGCTTTCTGTGCTCTAGTCCACTCCTTCTTCCCTTTGGAGTTTGACTACAACACACTGAACCCAGCCAACAGAAAACACAACTTCGAAGTGGCCTTTACTACTGCAGAGTAAGTGTGTGCTTCAGTAGCGTAGTATTACGAAGTACTAGTATACGTATACATACTTACATTTATTCATTTAGCAGACGCTTTTATCCAAAGCGACTTATATCCAAACTTTCCTGTTTTCATCAGTCAGCCTGTTTTCATCAGTCAGATCAGTCATCTTCACTTTTATCCAAAGTACTTAATAGTGTTGTACTAGCATAGTATTTAGTAGTTTTCTACAGATTGTGTGTTTTGGTTGATCAATTCTCTCTGTTCTCCACTGTCTCAGAGAGCAGGCTGATTGTGTGAGACTGATTGAGGTGGAGGACATGTTGGTGATGGGGAACAAGCCTGACCCCATGTGTGTGTTCACCTACGTGCAGTCCCTCTACAACCACCTGAAGAGGTTCGAGTGATCAAAACGAACGCACTTTATCCTCTTGTTTGCAACAAGTTAACCGCAACCGGAAAGTGAAGCTCTTTCTCATCACTGATCCTGTTGGATTTCTCTTGTTGATTGTTTCATCACCACTGTTGACATGTACGATTGTTGTTGTTTACAATATTACTATTGTAAAATGTACACCGGATATATAACTAATTTTCCGAGAGCGCCATGTGCTGTAAATACAATGTGAAATTGCGTCGTTTAAAATAACGAGGTATTGCATGTAATTGAACGTGTGAATCTGGAAATAAAGTGTATAGTTTTGTATACAACGCATTTCTTGATATAGAGTGTCGCCTGCTGGTCACATGTATTTAAAGTCTCTTGCCCAACATTGGTAAAATAGACTTGTGGGTTAAAGGTTAACTAACTGTCTCAAAATAAACATACATTTACCCACTCCCATCATGTATATTTAAATAATTCAGGTGATTCAAGTTGCAAAAATCATCAACTGGTATCGCTTTAAACGTATCGTTGAAAACTCTATTAAACAAATATTAAACGGTAAACCGTTGACATCACTGAGACACAGACGACAATAAAAGAAATGTATACATTGTGGTATTTTATTTCAAATGAATAAATCATCAAATCACTTTGGTTTGTGCTCCAATTATTGTAAAACGTGAAAACGTTGCCTTTTTCATAGACCACAACGCTGAAAGTAAAGTTATAACACGAGTAGGTCTGAGATCTAAGTGGAATTCCTCTCTTCACTCCTGCCAGCAGGTGGCGGTATAAAGACCTTAACTCTGGATGCAATCCGCCAATTAAAACCCACGAAGAAGAAGCTCCATCAGCGAGCTTCATGCGCGAGCTTTATGGCTTTACCCAAACAAACATGGCGGCGCGTGTCATCCGTCGGACGTTGCTGTCCAGCTTTAGTAAATACAGTAGAAAACACAACATTAAAGTATTAAATGTAGGTTTAAGCAGTAGACATATCAGACCCTCTATATCATGTTCGACATGTGGATTGTTCAGCGTTCAACAGAAACGTTTTATGTCGTCAAGGTAAGCTTTGAAACCGACTTTAGAGCTAAAGTAGCTAAGCTAGATAGTTGGTTTAACTCAATTATCTAACTGTCACTACTAGTAATGTTGACGCACTCATAATAATATCGATGTGAATGATCAGGACGGCTTCTTTATCCTAGTTAAGTGATAAAAACGCTTATCATAACTCCCACGTTTGTTATGACAAGGTCAGATCAACTACTCATCGAAATGTCACTATTATGTCATCGTTTAAACGTTCAAACGGTCTAACAGGCAGAAATTAATAGTCTAGGTTGGTGCAAATTGGATTCAAAATATTGATCAACTGTCGTTTGGATTAGATCTGTGTCTATATAGAAAGGTAGCCAGCGCTTTTAATTCTTAGTTGAACTTTGCACCGATTACAGTTCATTCTTCGCCCAATCTATCACGTTGACACTGTCACTATTAGACATATGTTGGCTACACTGTCCTGAACATCAGTGTTCTGCTCTAAAGCAGGTAGGTGATCCTACCTGGACACAGGTAGAACTTACCTTACCTGGAGACACATCTGCTCGAATGTACTCAAGTGTCACTGTAAACGCAACTACTCCGAATAATCCACACATGTTGTTGTCGTTAGCAGTTTAATGTAGGAGTTTATTTCCGTCGCACAAACCGTCAAACCTTAAATCACCACGTAGAAGGACGGCATGGTCCTGGGGAACCGGGGCATAATTTCTGGAGATATATATTTTATAACAACAACAACAACATTTGCTCTATGTTGGCTATTTGCTCAGCAGCAGACTTACAATATTACATGCATGCGTCTAAGATACAAGACCTGCTTATTGTGAGCAGGAGGTGTTATTGTCCAGCCTCAACCCTGTCCTAGGAGGAGGGTCCTGGCCCTGTGCCAGAGAGCTGCTGTTTTTCCATAGCTCTCTGTGACACAAGCACACACACACACACACACACACTCACTCACACACACACACACACACACACACACACACACACACACACACACACACACACACACACACACACACTGACATTCCTTAGGTGTTGCAGCTTATGTAACTGACAGGGATGTTGTTGTGTTTCTCACAGACCAGAAGGGAAGGTTCTAGAAGCAGTCGGAGTGTTTGAATCTCCTAAACAGCAGGGAAGATATGAGACAGGCCAGGTGAGATCCTGCTCAACAATATTAGATATGTTATATATATATGTATTAATGATAGCTTTTTATTATTAAATCCATCTGTTCTGTCCATGTGTTTATAATCCATGTCGGCCAACACAAAGTTAACCTGTGTGTGTGTTTGTGTTTGTGCGTGTGTTTGTGTGTGTGTTTGTGCGTGTGTGGACATGTGCGCTAGTTGTTCCTGCACAGTGTGTTTGGGTACAGAGGGATCGTTCTGTTCCCCTGGCATGCGCGTCTGTACGACCGTGACGTGACTCCGCCCACAGCTGAGAGGTGAGAGGTCACGCAGGCCAGTCCTCCACACAGCTGCACTCTCACAGCACTACTGAGCTCATGTTTGGGTTTGACTGCGTCACATGTCCACATTCTCAGTATGTTCAGTGTAGAATATCATCTGTTAAACTCAGCAACACTAAGTCCACAGAAAAGGTATTTATTTACGTAAAACACTTTGAATGACCATTGTGTATGAAATGTGCTATACAAATAAACTTGCCTTGCCTATTGTGTTCTACAACATCATCAGATTTATCTGGTCTTCATTGCCACCCTCGTTACCTCTCCCTCTCCTCATCTCCTCTCCTCCTCCCCCCCCCTCTCCCTCTCCTCCTCTCCCTCTCCTCTCCCAGCAGTAAGACGGAGGCTCCGGGTGCTCATGGCTCTAAGGAGGTGAAAGGGAAGACTCATACCTACTACCAGGTCCTGATAGACACCAGGGACTGTCCACACATTGTAAGACTGTCCTGTTCTACCAACACCACTGTTCAACCACACCTTTACTGTGGTCTGGATTTCACTCCACTGTTTTAAAGACACACATGTGTCCGTCTGTTCTTCTTCTTCTCTCTGTCAGTCTCAGAGATCCCAGACGGAGGCGGTGACGTTCCTGGCAAACCATGACGACAGCAGGGCGCTCTACGCCATCCCAGGTGAGGAGCGAATAGGAGGAGCTCGCTGTCTCTCACTATGCCACGCCTCTTTTTCTCTGACTCCCCCTGTCTCTGTCCCTCCCCCCTGTCTGTGTCCCCCCCCTTCTCTGTCCCTCCCCCTGTCTCTGTCCCTCCCCCCTGTCTGTGTCTCAGGCCTGGACTATGTAAGCCATGAGGACATCCTTCCATACAACTCCACTGACCAGGTCCCCATCCAGCACGAGCTGTTTGACAGGTTCCTGACGGCTGATGCTTCTAAAGGTAGAGCTGACTGGGGTTCTGCTGGCCTGGGTTTCTGCTGGCCTGGGGTTCTGCTGGCCTGGGGTTCTGCTGGCTGGGGTTCTGCTGGCCTGGGGTTCTGCTGGCCTGGGGTTCTGCTGGCCTGGGGTTCTGCTGGCTGGGGTTCTGCTGGCTGGGGTTCTGCTGGCCTGGGGTTCTGCTGGCTGGGGTTCTGCTGGCCTGGGGTTCTGCTGGCCTGGGGTTCTGCTGGCCTGGGGTTCTGCTGGCCTGGGGTTCTGCTGGCTGGGGTTCTGCTGGCTGGGGTTCTGCTGGCCTGGGGTTCTGCTGGCCTGGGGTTCTGCTGGCTGGGGTTCTGCTGGTCCAGGCAGAATGCTAATTGAAGCTGTGGTTCCCCCTCCCCTCCTGCCTCCCCTCTCCCCTCCCCAGTGCCTCCCTTCACCCCCAGGGACACCCTGAGGGCCTGGCAGGAGAAGAACCATCCCTGGCTGGAGCTGTCGGATGTTCACCGTGAGACCACCGATAACATCCGCGTCACTGTCATCCCCTTCTACATGGGCATGAGGGTGAGGGGGCGGCCTGGCTGCTGTGTGTGTGTGTATCACAGCTGATATGTGTGTGTGTGTATCACAGCTGATGTGTGTGTATCACAGCTGATGTGTGTGTTCTTCTCTCCAACACCAGGAGACCCAGAACTCCAACGTGTATTGGGTAAGTGTCATACGATCTCATGAAGCTGTGTGTAGGGCTGTTGAAGGTGTGTGTATAAGGTGTGTGTAGGGCTGTTGAAGGTGTGTGTGTATGTGTGTAAGGTGTGTCCCTGCCCCCCAGTGGCGCTACAGTATCCGTCTGGAGAACCTGGGGGAGGAGGTGGTGCAGCTGAGGGAGCGACACTGGAGGATCTTCAGCCTGTCAGGAACCCTGGAGACCGTCAGAGGGAGAGGGGTGGTGGGCAGAGTACGTACCCCCACCTGGCTGTGTCTGTAGGGGGGGGTTTGTGTCTGTGTTTCTCTGAGGTAGTGTGTGAGCTTATTGAAAGCTTATTGTAGTGGCGTGCAACACTTTGTTGAACATGTGTGTGTGTGTGTGTGTGTGTGTTCAGGAGCCAGTGTTGTCTAAGGAGCAGCCGGCCTTTCAGTACAGCAGCCATGTTTCCCTGCAAGCACCCAGCGGACACATGTGGTGAGTCTCACACACACACACACACACACACACACACACACACACACACACACCAAACAGCCCAACACCAAATGATAAGGCAGTTCAATAATGGCAGAAATCGCTATCACAATTCTTCACAATTTTTTTTTTTTACTGACACATCTGGGAAATTGATCTCTTTGGTGCACTTGGAAGGATCAGAGAAAGCACAGACACAGTTTAATCTGTTTCACTTGCAGTGTCAGTTCTCTGATCACAGCACAGTTTCCCCCTGGTGGAACTGGGTTTCTCAGAGAGGCTGGCAGTCAAGGCTGCTTCTGTAAATAGGATCATTTCCTGTACGCCTGCACACTTCTTTTCATGATTGGTTGGAAAAGGTGTGGAAGGCTAGACTGGTGCCTAGTCCATCTGCTGTTAGACTGGCCGTCTCAGTGTGATCTAGGTGATTGTCAGATGGAAATACAAAGAGTGTGTGTGTGTGTTTCTGTGTGTCTACAAACTTATGTTATGTTATATGTCTGTATTGAGTGTTTAGGGATGGGAACATCCAGTAGAGAACTCCATACTGGGGGCTGGGGGGGTCCATACTGGGGGGTTTGGAGGGTGCATACTGGGGGGGCTGGGGGGTGCCATGCTGGGGGGGCACACTGGGTTCTGGCTGTCCCCCTCCCAGGGCAGGGGGCCGGGCAGGAGGGCTGTTCTGACCACGCCTGTCCTTGTGTCGCCCTCTGCAGGGGCTCCTATCGCCTCGAGAGACCCAGCGGCACCTTCTTTGACGTCCGCATCCCGCCCTTTTCACTCGAAAGCAAGAAAGACGATACGCCCAACGGCTTCCTGCCCGGCCCCTTCAGCTCTCTGGCATGAGGCCCCCAGCTGAACCCAGATCACCTCCCAGATCACCTCCCAGCTGAACCCAGATCACCTCCCAGATCACCTCCCAGCTGAGCCCAGATCACCTCCCAACTGAACCCTGATCACCTCCCAGCTGAACCCAGATCACCTCCCAGCTGAACCCAGATCACCTCCCAACTGAGCCCAGATCATCTCCCAACTGAGCCTAGATCACCTCCCAGATGATCTCAGATCACCTCCCAGCCCCCCTGAACCTAGATCACCTCCCAGCCCCCCTGAACCTAGATCACCTCCCAGCTGAACCCAGATCATCTCCCAGCTGAACCCAGATCACCTCCCAGATGATCTCAGATCACCTCCCAGCCCCACTGATCCCAGATCACCTCCCAGCTGAACCCAGATTATCTCCAAGATGATCTCAGATCACCTCCCAGCTGAACCCAGTTCACCTCCCTGCCCCTGCTGAACCCAGTTCACCTCCTCCATTAGACCCCAGCATCACACCTGCAGGATCTGGGACAGTAGGCCAGGTTCATACAGGCTCAGGTAGGTTCATGCAGCTTCAGGTAGGAGTGCAGGCAGGCAGGCTGGGATCTTAAGGAAGGTTCTCACAGCTTGAAGGATGATCCATCTCTGTCCTGAGGTAACAGAGGTTGTGTAGTTCAGGAGTAGTGCCCCCCCCCCCCCCCCCCCCCCCCCCACACACACACACACACACACACCTGGGAACCTTCGGACGAACTTTGACCTGTGTAACTAGTGAGCCTCTGTAACACAGAGGCTGTCAAGCTGTGAATGAGCTGTGGTTTCTGCTGCTAGATCGGTCGCAGCACAGACATTATGCTGCTATAATTGGATCCCAACCGTTCTGCTTAATAGACGCATCATTATCGTCCTGGATCGTATTCTGAGATCAATATCCTGTAGACTATGTAGTCTATAACGGCTAGAACCTTCGCAATTGTTGTCACAATTGTACATTGTTTTGTAATTTAAACATACACATGTATTGTAATATATAAGTGGTAAATATATTTAATAAAACAAATTAAGTAAATGTATGGTGTATGAGGGGGAAGTCCATGAAAACATGTGGACTATAAAGTTTGTTGTTGCGGCATTGGATGTTGTCACAGTATTTACGTTGTGATTATAAAAACCACATCATGTTTAAAATGTACCTGATCAGTTAGAACAGGACATGGAGTTGAGATTTGAACGATTCCAAATAAACATGTTGATCGAATGTGAGCACCTGCCTCTGTGCTGTTTCTGCACCTGAGATCAATAAGATGAACACATGTTGAGCAACATTCACACCATCTAGGCCCTCTGAGGGAGCCTGTGTTGTGTTGTGGGTCTGTCTCGTGTGTGATGTGTGAGTACCAGGTTAGGGTTCTGGCTGGCTGTGTTTGGGGTTATCTGAGGCAGTGGTTCCCTACCCTGGTCCTTAGGGTCCCACTGTCCAACATGTTTTAGATGTTTTCCTGCTCCAGCACACCCAATTCTAATGAAGGGTTCTTAGCAGGCTTCAGCAGAGCTGGATAACGACTCTTTCATTTGAATCAGATGTGCTGGAGCAGGGAAACATCTAAAGCATGCAGGACAGTGGGACCCTGAGGACCAGGGTAGGGAACCACTGCCTCAGATAACCCTAACCTGGTACTCACCAGGGTTGGACCAGGGTTGGGGAACTGATCTGGGGAAAAGCTTCTTTATCTCCTCCCCCCCGCTGTGACTCACCGGTCCTCTCCTCCCTCCGTAGGGGCACGTTCACCTGCCAGCGCGCCAACGGAGGATCCATGTTCGAGGTGGCCATCCCCTCGTTCTCCTTGGACAGCCACGGTCACCGGGACAGCCCGTATTCGTTTCTCTTCTGAGAGCAGGGAGACCCGGGGGAGATCGCACGCACGCTTCCCTCTGGGGCTGCTGGGGTCGTAAATGATGTGTTATTAGTACCGAAAGGTTAAGGTTCAAGTGAAACAGCTGTGCGCTGATTGTTCTAATGCGTCGATATATGGACTCACAAGTTAGTTTCTTAAGCACAGTATGTCCTGGTCTCCAAACTAAGTATTTGCTTCATGCCATGTCAGGGGGGCTTATAGTTTATGGAGGCCATTTACACGGAATCCTCTCCCCTTTTTAAGTGCTTGTCTGGATTTTTATTTCAGTCCTGGCGGAGGAAAAGCTGTTCAATACTAATACATCACCCTGCTGACGTCATTAAATTACGTGTTTGTGGGGAAATTGTCTTGAAGATAAATGTTTGGTAACGTTGAAGAAGCAACTATTTTCTATATACTGATCAAGGGGTCTGAAGGGTTTGTTATTGTTGAAATGCAGCACGAAACCCTGCCAAGCCAAAAATCTGACTTGTGCTGCGAAGGTCTTTTAAGACGATATAAAGATCTAATTCAAATGTGAATTTCCCTTTCAGGCTCTTATGACGCACTGCAGTCTGACCATTCCCGGTTATTTTTTCACTGAATAGGCCAAGGCTGTTTCTAAGTATTTGTTGATAGTCCTGTGACCTTCCTCAGATTGATA
This sequence comes from Neosalanx taihuensis, assembly GCA_030340665.1. Lineage (NCBI taxonomy): Eukaryota > Metazoa > Chordata > Actinopteri > Osmeriformes > Salangidae > Neosalanx > Neosalanx taihuensis. The sequence goes on from CM059310.1 coordinate 8,612,197, forward strand.
CTCTTCATCCTCCAGCTCACTCGGTTCTTCTCTCAGTCTCTTTGCAGTATAAATAGCCACGTGGATCCATTCAGAACAAAAGTATATTCCAATTGATGCACGCAGACTCTAGTTCACGCGGGGGTAATGATGTGGGTGGAAGTCTTGAGTTTTCGTGTCTGGATTTCTGTCCTAGAACATGATAAATAAACAGCTGTTCTGTGACTAACAAACTCGTTTTCCTTCATGTCTCTTGTTTATTCATCAACGAGTTATGTAACAGTGGGATTGCAGATATTAGCCCGCTGATTAGCTGGTTCACTTCAGCAGGACCGTGGGTCTGAGTGATTATTCTGCGTTAGTTGTTAATGGGCTGGATTGAATGGAAATACAGACTTGGAATATTTGACATTGAGTTTGAAGGAGTTTGTGGTCGCCTTGATTACAGCTCTTTTGAAGTGATTCCAGGTTTGAAGTGATGCACCAACGACACTTTTAGAATTCACCGTTTAACGTTTTGTTTCTTCATGTTGGCCTCAATAAGACATATTCCCCAGACACATGGTGTTGGAGATACCCGTCACTCAGCCTCCCCCCTCTCCCCCTCTCCCCCCCTCCTCCTCCCCCCCCTCCCTCTGAGTGGCCTCCCTAGTGTCCTCGCCCTCCTGCCTTATCTATCTCAGTTCTTGGTAAACAACTCAAGAGTGAGCCTCTATATTCAGACGGTCCTGTACCATCTGTGCAATATGTGCCTTCACCAATTCTTCCAGTCTAATGATTGATGTGATCTTCAGAATGTCTTCGTTGATCTGATTGTGGTTGAACCGTGGCTATACCGTCATGTTATGGTGCTGGACTGATTTCCTTTCACTCTCACCAGCTTTCTTTTGGATAAGACGTGCATCATTCTGCCAACATCCTCTAGCTGTCTCAAAAGTTGACAATGTAAAAGTTGTCGTGCAATTGTATCGTTCGTCTTATTAGCCTAATATGAAATCACGCTTTCGGCTAATGGGTGCATCTGTGCATTGCAATTTGAATCATTTAGTTATTTTTGGCTTTTCCTATGTTGCACTCTGTTGTCCACACCGCAGTCCGCGTGCTGTTTTAGTCCGCGTGCAGCTGCATTTCTGCTGCGCGCGCTTCAAACCTGGAAGCGCCCGAAGAAAAGGAAGCGCATCTGAGCTGGAATTACAATTCACAATGTTTTCATAGAAGATCCTTTTATCCAAAGCGACACACAAATATACCTGAAGTAGCGACATCATTACATTTAAGGACCTAAAGTGTACAGTTTGGCATTCATAGTCAGGGAACAATCCGTCTTTATACTGGGCACATATCTCCACTACACGGGAGCTCGCGGATGGCCCTTGCATCGTTTTTTGACGTCGTCAGTCAAGATAGCAATATAGTTTATGTTCTATCTGTTTATTTTTGTACTTTCTCCACCCTGTGCATTATCAAGTTGACTGTGTGGGGACAACAACGATGACCCATCTAGCCTGTAACATCTGGAAACTCTACTTCTGACGCAGAATGGGGACTAATCAAACCAAAGCAGCCGGTTCGGACCCCAGCACGTGCTCCCTGCTCGGGTTCTGGAGGCGGACACAGAGCTCGCTCGTGCTCCGGAGACGTTCCTCCGGTGAGCGGGTAGGACGGGTCTGCACTCCGCCACCGTACCAGCGGCGGGTGGGTCTGATCCAGGAGCTGCTGGTGACGGTCAAAGCTGGAAAAAGAGAAGAAGCGATGGAGCTTCTGAAGACACTCCGACAGGTGAGTGGATCAAGCGCGCGCAGGGGTGCTCCTGGAGTCCTGGTGTCTCGTGCCGCTCTGTAGCCGCCTGATCATCAGTGTCTGATATCACCCAGAGTTCCACTTTGCATCGCTGCACATTCCATCACCAATCACGATGTTTGTACGCTGAAACTGCACCGACTGTAGTGTTTCAAAAGTGCATAATAAGTAGTTATAAGAATAAGTTACAGTAACTGAGGTAAAACCCTGACGCTGCACGCGCCCCTTTAATCACCAACACGCTGCCTGAACCAGCTGCCAATCAATAAAGAGAATTCCAAAGGGCCCTTATAATAGGCACACACCTCATGCTTCATCCATCTGTGTAGCAGCTTATGGTTCAGCCCAACACCCCATGGGGAATCGATTTCCATTGTTTTGGTATAGACATCATTGGGTGTGTGTGTGTGTACATATGTACGTGTGTATGTGTGTGTGTGTGTGTGTATGTGTGTGTGTGTATGTACAGGACCTGGGGATGGAGGCTACCACTCTGGATGAGGTTCTGCAGAGTTCTACTAGTTTAGGGAACCTGGTGGACCCCATCACTCACCAGCTCATCCTCATGCTGGTCAGATACGTTCACTGCCCCAAGACGGTGGGTCCTGTCTGTCTGTCTATCTGTCTATCTGTCTGTCTGCCCGTCCAGCAATCTGTGTGTCTACCTGTCCGACTCTTCACTGGCCTGCCTGCCTGCCTCTCTGTCTGTCTGCTCGTCCGACTGTCCACTGGCCTGCCTGCCTGTCTATCTGTCTGTCTGCCTGCCTGCCTGCCTGTCTGTCTGTCTGTCTGTCTGTCTACCTGTCTGGCTTTACAGTTGTTTGTCCATAACAAAAAACAATTCCTTCCTGTTCCTCTACCCCCCTCTCTCTCCCCTCTCTCTCCCTCCCCTGTCTTCCCTCTCTCCCCCCTCTCTCTCCCCTCTCCCTCTCTCCCCCTCCCCTCTCTCTCCCCTGTCTTCCCTCTGTCATCCTTCCTGTGTGTACGTGGATTGTGGAAGTCCTATGTTTAGTTCCTGTCCTCATAGGGCTTGTATTCTGCCAAGCCCTGTCGTGTTTATGACCATGTGACCATGCTGGGAACAAGACTTACACACTGATTTTCTTTAGCTCACCACAGCCGGAGGGTCACTCTCTCTCTCTTTCCCTCCCGCACCCTCTCTTTGTCTTCCTCTCTCTGTCTGTCTTTCTTTCACACACACACACACACACACACACACACACACACACACACACACACACACACACACACACACACACACAAACACACACACACACACACACGTCAACCCACACACCCTCGATCCTAAAATAATTGCAATGACATTTTACTTTATTAATCCAGATATTTCTATACTTGTTGCTTCCTACAGGGAGTTCCACTTCAACAGATGTGTCTGTCAAGATAACTGCTCAACTCAGAGGGTCAGAAACACAAATATCACCTAGGGCCCTTAAGAAGTCCCTCTCTCTCTCTCTCTCCCTCCCTCTCTCTCTCTCTCTTTCTCCCTCCCTCCACCTCTCCGTCTCCTCCCCTCCACCCCTTTCTCTTAGAGATATATATTTTTAGAGATATATATTTTTATTTTCTCTTCTTCTCTTCCTCTCTCTCTCTCTCTTCTTGTCACACTCGCTCACCCCTACCAGCCAGATGACTCATTCTGCCTCTTTTTTTGACTTATAAGCCTGTTTGTTGTTGATGCTGGAGTTAATGAACCATTCACACACACACACACACACACACACACTTGCTCAATCACACACTTGCTCACACACACTGCCATTCATCTTGCATCTCTCTCTCCTCCACTCTCTCGCTTGCTCTCACACACACACTATTCCGTTGCTGTGGTTGTGTTTGTACTATAGGAGCTTAGATAAATAGAGATATCAATTCATGAGCTTCCTCTTCTGGAAAGGTCAGTTCTGGGAATAGCTGAGGTAAACAGACAAACAGACAGAGATAGAGAGAGAGAAAGATAGAGAGAGACTGTGATTGTGATTGTGGAATAATAGAGAGAAAGACGGAGGGTAAAATAAAGAAACAAACAAGACCTTCAGATAGCAGTTTTTTTTTAATCTACGACAAAGAGTGGATGAGAATATTTGTCTTGAGCAGCCAGTAATGGAGAACTTGGGACAGCGCTTCCTCTGTTCCTCTACTGGTACACAACGACAACCAGTCAGACATATTTGTTGCCCTTTGAATACTTCTTATTGATGAAGTGAAGCAGTCTTCTCTAAGCCCACTGCACAGCCTAATGTGTGGGCTTTCTAGACAAGCTGCCCTCCCAGAGAGGGTTGGAGACGAGGATCAATAATGGAGGCTCCACGCTGTGCTACAATACTTCTGTTCTGAAAGGAAGGTTTCTGTCTTTTTAACGATGTCTGTCCACCCCCACTTGACTCTATCCTCTCACTAATGTCTGCTGTCATCCACCCCCTCTCCTCTCTTCTCGTTCTCTCCATCCTATCCTGTGCCCCTCAGGAAGGAGAGTCTCTGAGTGCGATGGAGAAAGTATGTCGTCAGCTGACGTACCACCTCAGCCCCCACTCCCAGTGGAGACGGCAAGGCCTCTTCGGCAACAAACCTCAGCCTAGGTGAGTCTAATGGATGCAGGTGCATTAACTACCGGTAAAATACTGTTGTTTGAAAACCTTTTAAAAACCCTTATCATCAGTAGAAAAGGAGGGAGATAGAGAGAAATATGGGGAGCGAGGGAGGAGAGAGCTTTTCTCCCTCCCTCCCTCCCTCCCTCCCTCCCTCCCTCCCTCCCTCCCTCCCTCCCTCCCTCCCTCCCTCCCTCCCTCCCTCCCTCCCTCCCTCCCTCCCTCCCTCCCTCCCTCCCTCCCTCCCTCCCTCCCTCCCTCCCTCCCTCCCCAACATTCCTTCCATGCTGCACTATTGTTACCAGGGGATAAGCAGGCAGGAATGTGACAGGGAGCTTGTTCTGAGCTTGTCCGTCTGCTACTGTAACCAGGATGAGGGCTGTTGTAGTCAGGATGAGGGCTGCTGTAGTCAGGATGAGGGCTGTTGTAGTCAGGATGAGGGCTGCTGTAGTCAGGATGAGGGCTGCTGTGGTGAGGATGAGGGCTGCTGTAGTCAGGATGAGGGCTGCTGTAGTCAGGATGAGGGCTGCTGTGGTGAGGATGAGGGCTGCTGTGGTCAGGATGAGGTGCTGCTGTAGTCAGGATGAGGGCTGCTGTAGTCAGGATGAGGGCTGCTGTAGTCAGGATGAGGGCTGCTGTAGTCAGGATGAGGGCTGCTGTAGTCAGGATGAGGGCTGCTGTGGTGAGGATGAGGGCTGCTGTAGTCAGGATGAGGGCTGCTGTAGTCAGGATGAGGGCTGCTGTAGTCAGGATGAGGGCTGCTGTAGTCAGGATGAGGGCTGCTGTAGTCAGGATGAGGGCTGCTGTGGTCAGGATTAAGCTGCTGCAAGATCACATCCTCACATGAAAGCAGCCCACATGCTGCTGTTAGGGGAGACACTCTCCTGAAGTCGACATGAAGACATTAATTCTTCTTCAAATAGATCCCAGCTGCTTAGTTTTTCATGTAGGAGGAAGGGAGCAATTCTGAATGAATGGAGCTATTCTGAATATCAGAGTCAATACAAGCGTTAAACCCACCATCATAAGCTTGCGTACTGTAACTGCTGTCAGCTGATTATGCTGCTGCAGTTTGATCCCTGAAAACAGCCAGCAGCCATCCACTTGATATGCAATGGCTGTATAAGGAGAATACTGTAAGTCTGTATTCTGTAAATAGTAGCAGTGCTATACGGTCTGTAAGGACACAGGAAAGATACATAGAGAGCTGGAACATTAATGCTGTCAGCGCTAATAGCACAGTCAGTGCTAATGGAGGATGGTGTGCATTTCCAGGACAGCCTCGTTAAACAGATTGCCTGACCTCGTTAAGAGGCAATTAAGGGCAGAGACCACCAACGAGATGAGGGCGTGGTCCCTAATAGGTCTCTTGGTCATTTAAAATCCTTTTTCATTGATGAACGCAAACATGTGGGTTTTCAGATGTTTTATTTATAGATTGTTTATAACAGACTTAAGTTTTCAGTTTCTTCTAGTTGAGGTCGTGGTCTCTGCCTTTCCTTCTGGTGCAGTCAGTGTTAGAAGCATCATGAGAGAGAAACCTGTTACAGAGATAGAGGGACTAGACACTGTGAGAGAGTGAGAGAGGGACAGGGAGGGAGAGAGGGGAAAGAGAAAGGAAGAGAGGGAGAGAGAGAGGGGGGGGGCGGGGTCGGAGAGAGAGAGGGAGAGGGAGAGAAAGGAAGAGAGGGACAGCGAGAGACGGGGGGGGAGGAAGAGAAGTACAGGGAGAGAGAGAGGGAGAGAAAGGAAGAGAGGGACAGCGAGAGAGAGGGGGGGGGAAGAGAAGGACAGGGAGAGAGAGAGGGAGGTTTTATGTGAGTGTGGGTGTGAGAGAAAGGGAGATAGGTCGAGAGAGAGATGGAATAGGAGATGAGTCAGACGTGAGTGGGAGTGGGGAGAGTGGGTTGAGTTAGTCAATTAGAGTTGAGTTACATATTCAGACCCAGTGGCCTGGACTACGTATCCAGATTTAGTGTTAACGAGTTAACTTCAGGTTTAACCCAGGGGTTTCTCTTTTCTGAGATACTTTCTGAGTGGCGTACGTATAAAATATACACAAATATACATCCAGTGGGTTTTTATAGTACAGAATATACACAGTTATGTCAGTCAACCTCTGCTCTTCCTCCCCAGTTTAAAGTCCAGCTTGTCTGGGCCTCCTGTAGGGGGAGCAGTCGAGCTGTCTGGCATCCCCTTGAGCCTGCAAGACATGGAGCTCCTCTCCGCCCACCTCAGGCTCCACTCCCCCCGGGTACGCAGCCTGGAGCTGGGCTTCACCGGACTGACTGACAGAGCTCTGCTGCTCCTGGTTCCCTCGCTGGCGGCGCTGCCGGCGCTGGAGACTCTGGTGCTGAACGGGAACCGTCTGACCCGGGCCGTGCTTCGACCCCTCACCGATCTCCTGGCTGACCCGACCTGCTTCCCCGCCCTCACCTGGATGGACCTGGGCAACAACGAGGACATCGTCTCCCTGCCGCAAGCCTTCCTCAAGGGCCTGAGGAGACGCTGCCCCGAGCAGGGACGCCTGCCCACCATCCAGGAACAGGGAGAGGAGCAGGGGGGCGGGGATGGGCGAGGAGGGGGGGAGACGGGGAGGGCTGAAATGACAGGTTGCTGCCGTGCTGTGGAGGGAGAGGAAGAGGGAGATGAGGGGGGAGATGGGGGAGATGGGGGAGAGGAGTGGGGAAAGGATGGGGAGGAGGGAGAGGAGTGGGGAGATGAGAGGGGGAGAGAATGGGGAGAGAAGGGAGATGAGGAAGATAAAGGTTTGGGAGATTCTGCAGCAGACAGAACCACAGAGGAAGAACACGGAAATAAAACACCTGTTGCACATCGCGAACTTGGCGAATCATCCATTCAGACCTCACAACCCACAGGAACAGATAAGTAAGGGGGAGTTCTGCTTGGCTACAGGTTGGAGAAGAGGTAAACACACAGGAAGTGTGTCCCCCCCCCCCACACCCCCCCCCCCCCCCCCCCCCCCACCCCCAGATTAATTCATCCAATCAGGCGTGTGTCTTATTACCAGGTAACAGTAACCATGACGATGACCATGAACCGAAGAGTTGGTTATATTTGTACACCTTACACCTGTATTCACATCTAGCGTCTATTTTCGTGCAAGATATCGATCAGACAACTCAAAGGAAATATCCATAGTTAAACTGCCGGCTTGGACGAGTTTAGACCAACTTTAATTTCGCTTACGAGAAGATACGAACTGCATTTAAGTTTTCAGGGATACACGTTCATTTAAATTAAATTGTCTTACTTTATGTGTGATCTGGACATTACTTAATTCGCTCATGTTGTCTTTGTGATTCCAGTTTTAATATGTAGCACGAGTCACATGCAGACATGTTGCGGGATTTGAATGTGTGGCAAATACATTTTAAAAACAAACTCATCTTTTTTATATAAATAGTTGCAAGCTCAGTTGCTCTCCAAGCGCTTCCGGACGACTAGAATCTACTATTTAAAATATATATATAGGCATTACGATAAGTGAATGGAGTATTTGACTGACATCTACTGCAATATGTTAAAACTGCAACTATTGCTAAACAATAATATAACTTGATTACATTATACACATTTTTAACAATAAACATAAATATTAATATAACATATTTCAGTGTAAACGATTAATATTTGTATTTTATTCACTCCCAACAATTGTTTTTTCTAATTACAATGTTGGTTTATTTGGGATCAGTCGTACTAAAAATGACCTTCTCAAGATGGCGGCCTGCTTCGTCCGTTCCCATCACTCAGTCTGGATTCATCACATCCGGTGGATGAGGTCAACTTTTTTTCCTCCAGATCCGCCATTTCAGCCTCTGAGTTTCATGTAGCTGATGACTTTAGGAATTGTGTTTATTATAACCCGCTATGACAAATAAACATTTTAGATTGGCTGGTAATATTTAATTATTAACCAGGGGGTGCACAATTCAGTTTAGCAGGAAATAGAGAAAAGTTGTACAATTTCCAACGTTTTGGAAGGTTCCCGATGCGGTGTTCCTCAGTGAGCCGAAGTTTGTGTATGAGTTGCGGATAGAGAGAAGAGGGGGAAGGCCGTGAAGCCTCGGACTGGATTTGCACTCATGGCTGGTAACTTTGACGCAGAGGACCGTGCCAGCTGGTATTGGGGCAGGCTGAGCCGTCAGGAAGCGGTGTCCCTCCTGCAGGGTCAGAGACACGGTGTGTTCCTGGTGCGGGACTCCATCACCAGCCCTGGAGATTATGTCTTATCAGTGTCTGAGAACTCCAAAGTGTCTCATTACATTATCAACAGCATCAGCAACAACAGACAATCTGGATCAGGTGAGTTTATATATACCTACTGAAGTGAAGTTTACTACACTAAGTCATCTACCCACCTAACTACTGCATCTTAACCAGGTCTAACTCCCCCACCCAGTGTCAATCATTACTAAACTGGTAGGTAACATGGGTGTTTGTAGGACCTGAATGTATCAACACAGATAAGAAAACCTTAAGAGTTTAATCAGAGGATGGGAGCTGATGTTGCTGATCTGATCACTGGCCGGTCAGACTATGCAGGGTACCTTTAGTAGTAAACTAGCTGCTGCTGAGGCAGTAACTGACTGTCTGGGTGATTATGTGGGGTTGGGACTGACCGTTCTGTTATTAATTTGTCATTTGTTCCTACGTCGTGTAGCAAATATCAAGCTAGTGGCATTTGAATGCGTTAAAAAGTAAACTGAATCGTCCTGAGCGGGAGAGAGAGGGAAGGGAGAGAAGGGAGAGAGGGAAGGGAGAGAGGGTGGGTTGGGCTTGCTGCTGTGTGAATGAATGGACCAGCTGTCACAATTGGAGGATGACTGTTAGGAATGGTGTGTTTGGAATGTGCCTCTATGCTTCTGCCTGGCACACACGCACACACACACACACACACACACACACACACACACACACACACACACACACACACAGGCCACACGCTGTTTTAACTTCCTTATGGGAATTTCACTGCACTGACTACTATAGTTACCATAGTGAGCCTGCCTGTAGGTACTTTACTTGGTCTTCATGTTTTTCAGGAAGTTTATCTTGATATTCCATATATTTTTTTTATGACTTCCTGTACCTCAAGCAGCTAGTTAACTGCTCTGTGTTGAGGGCAATAAACCTCAGAGAAAGTTGATTGTGATTCAGTTTTGTTTTATCGTGGACCCCACATCCACATTAGTGACTGTCTCTCTCTGGCTAGGATACATCACAGTCTTTATAAAGTATATTTATTTCCCTTCTATTCAAGCTATAGAGTAGGGGTGGGCAACCCTGGTCCTCAGAGCCCCGCTGTCCAGAAGGTTCTAGATGTTTCCCTGCTCCAGCATACCTGATTCTAATGAAGGGTCATTATGAGGCTTCCTCAGAGCTTGATAACAACTCATTCATTAGAATCAGGTGTGCTAGAGCAGGGAAAACATCTTAAACCTTTAAGACGGTGGCCCTCGAGGACCAAAATCACCCACCCCTGCTATGGAGCCCTTCTGATCTGCAGTCAGACTCTCCCTCACCGAGCTGCCCCCTGCATACTCTGCTGACTGAGTGAGTCAGGCCCAGGTGATGCAAAACCTGAAGTCTGCAAGTCCCGACATGGAGCCTTAGTGTCCGCCACAGATACAGAATCACACAGGAAATGATCCAAGCCCCTCCCTCTCCTCCAGGTCTGGCCCCGCCCCGTTTCCGTATCGGCGACCAGGAGTTTGAGGCCCTGCCTGTTCTGCTGGAGTTCTACAAGATCCACTACCTGGACACTACCACGCTGATCGAACCAATCAACAAGGCCAAACACAGCAGCTTCATAAGCTCCTCCCCCGCGCCGGTCCCAGGAGCGTCCCAGCGTCCAGAGGAGGCGGAGTTTGTGCGCGCCCTCTTCGACTT
>CM059310.1:8625000-8635000 GCA_030340665.1 Neosalanx taihuensis
TGGCCAGTTAAGAGAGAGCAGAGAGAATGCTGGAATGAAGAGGCTTAAGAGGAGACATTCCTCAGAGCTGTTATTAAGGCACGTCTAGACATCTGTCTGCTGTCTGGTTGTCACCAGAACCCAGCCCCCTCCCCACCTCACCTCACCTGCCCCTCCCTCTCTTCTCCATCTCTCATCCTGGAGGGATCAGAAGGCTTCCTCAGTCTGCTGCCTCTCACAGCTGTAGTCCCAGCAGCACTACGGTTTGGTCACATGACACAGAAGCACTCAGACATGGTCACTGCCTTACTACATGTCTCTTCCTGTTTGCTGCACCGTTATTAATCAGACACGACCCCTGACCCTGCTCCTGCCCCAGGCTCCGCCCCCAGGCCCTGCCCCTGTCTTAGGCTCTGCCCCCAGGCACTGCCCCTTCCCCAGGCTCCGCCCCCCAGGCCCTGCCCCTGTCCTAGGCTCCGCCCCCAGGCCCTGCCCCAGGTCCATCTCACCCACATACAGTGGCATCCCATGCCCCCTTAGCTCATGTCCAGTGAGGCAGGGAGAGATTAGCCAATCACACATGAGGGGTGGAGGAAACGGGAACAGCTGTTGATTCGCTTTCTACTTCCTCATAGGTCCATCATTGTGGGTCGTCAATAGGCAACAAACCAATCAGAACCACACCCAGGCATGTCATCAGAAAACATGGTTACCCTAACTCTAACATGGTTTATATTTTGTATCAAAAAATGTTGGTTTGCTTTTGGAATTACTAGTTGCACATTTTATTTGACCAATTTCCCTGTTTCCCATATCCCCTACAACTATCGTGTTATGTTTGTGAAGCTGCAGTCATTTGTAACATCTTTTTATGCATTTATTTGAAATGCTCAGTGTGTATGATCATGACTTTTATGTTTACTAAGCCACTACAAGATGTTCCATTCAAAACCAGCTTGTGTTTCCATGCCAACTGGTTGTCGTGAGAGACGGTAGTGCAGTCAGCCTTAGAGTGTCCCTGTTGTGGCCGAGCAGAAGCACCACGTTACATCGAAGCTGCGGGTGGAGAGACCAGCCTGATCGACAGGTTTCAAACGTCTCACTCCCTCTCTCCATCTCTCCCTCTCCATCTCTCCCTCTCCTCTCCTCTCTCTCTCTCTCTCCCTCTCTCTCTCTCCCTCTCTCTTCCTCTCTCTCTCTCTCCCTCTCCTCTCTCTCTCCCTCTCTCCCTCTCTCTCCCTCTCCCTCTCTCCCTCCCTCTCTCCATCTCTCCCTCTCTCCATCTCTCCCTCTCTCTCCCTCTCCATCTCTCTCCCTCTCTCTCTCCCTACCTCTCTCCCTCCCTCTCTCCCTCTCTCCATCTCCCTCTCTCTCTACCTCTCTCCCTCTCTCTCCCTCTCTACCTCTCTCCCTCGCTCTCTCTCTCCATCTCTCTCCCTCTCTCCATCTCTCTCTCTCTCCACCTCACTCTCCCCCTCTCTCAGACATCACATCATGTTCAGAGAGTCTAATAGAACTAAAGAACAACACTGTGGTTCCATGCACCTCTCCTTGGTCAGGCTAAAGCACAAATGGGTAAACTTTTACAGAACTATGTTTAATCGGTTGATTTCCATAGTTGTTTTACCATCGTTATTTAACCTGTTAATGTTCCATGTCAATACATCATGTTTCCACTGTACTGATGTGTGTGTGCGTGCACATGTGTGTGTGTTTGTGTGTTTATCTGTGCATGCTAAGGAACTGTAAGCCACTCCCCCAGTTATAGAGCATCATGCCACTGATCTGAATTTATCAAGACCAATCGATTCTGTTTTAAAACGCTTTAAAAACAGTTATGGGGTTCAACACTTCACAAACATCCTCAACTTTTGAATCTGTTGTGCACCTTATGTCCGACATTGTCTATGTAAAACCTGATCTGACATTGGAACAGCAACTTGACTGTTCATGCCAAATTGTGTCATTGTTGTGTGTCTTTTTTGTACTCTAATCATGTTTTAATGTAAGATAGCTCTTCTCTTGTGAAGAGAACTGGAGCTGGTGAAAAAAAGAAATAAATGAAAATATTCAATCGACGTGCCATTGTGCTATAACAGTATATAAGTTCAAATTACCTTTTTTTTTGTAGCATGTAATGTGTTACCATACTTAGTAAATAAAAAAAGCTATTAGCAAAAACCATGTAGTAATATTATTTCCGCTCAAATTCTTTTTACAGCGTCCTTTGCCGACAGTCAAAGTCAAATGTCAGTTTACAGGTCATCGGATGTTTAAAAGTTAATATCCCAGGTTTTTTTTTCAGGTTAACACAGGTTGAAGGTAGGATTTCCTCCTAAACACAATCATCAGTCGTAGTTTAATGCCTGACGACAGGATACAATTATATGTTTAAGGGGTTGTGTGTTCTTCAAAGTCCATCCATGATTGCACGGACAAGGTTACTAATGTTCTGAGATATTAAGGATGAGACCATGCTGGAGCTGATGAGAGTGTTAGGAAGATTGAGGGGTGTGTAGGGGGGTGGGGGTGTGTGGGGGTTGGGGGATGTATGGTGGGTGGGGTTGTGTGGGGGGATAGGAGGGGTGGAGGGGGGTGTGGGGTAGGTGGAGGTTGTGTGGGGGGGCGTGGGGGGGGTAGGAGGGGGGGTGTGTGTGTGTGGGGGGGGGGGGGTAGGAGGGGGGTAGAAGGGTGTGGGGGGGGGTGGGAGGGGGTGGAATGCGTGGGTTTCCCGGATGGAATTCGGACGCCATCTTTATACCAGTGCTACCGGCAGCTCCACTGGGATCGCTGCTCCACCACCACGGGAACCACCGACAGACTGAACCACCGACAGACTGAACCCAACCCAGCCTCTCTAACCCACCCAGCCTCTCTACCCACCCAGCTACCCCCAGCCTCTCTCCCCCTCCCTCCACCCGCACAATCATCGACAGCCTGATCCTGAAACCATGGCAGACCGAGAGCACTTAGTATATCAGGCTAAACCTGGCCGAACAAGCCGAGAGATATGATGGTAAGGAGCTTTTCATGGATTATTATTCTTTTTTTGAGGAGTGTCTCTTCTCCTCCCCCCCTCTCTCCCCCCTCCTCACCCTCTTATGGGGGGCTCCTAGGAGGGTCTGAGATGGTCTGAAGATGGATTCATTTGTGTGAAACCGTAGTTAGAGACAAAATGGCGGAGAAAGGGAGGGTTTATCTCAACAACTGTCTTTAGATCTGTGATCTAAGATGAACATCATCCTAATGATGGAGTTATGTTAGGGAATCACTGTGATGCGTGTTTATATTGACTATTAGCATCTAGCTAACTTAGCGTAACTAACACAGCTAGCTAAGTCAGCTAGCCTGGCCACCATGTTTAATAGTAGCTTATTAGCATGTGGATTTGTGTAAGTTGTTAACTTGTTAGAGAAGCTCCCTGATAATGATGACTGAACTTAACCAGCCAGACTCTCTAACAAGCTGGTAACTTCAGTTAAACCTGGTTAAAATGGCGTCTTATCTTCAGTAACTAGCCTGTTAGCGTGTTAGCCTGTAGCTTGTTAGCCTGCTAGCTTGTTAGCAAGGACCTTTCACTGGTGGTTAAGCAAGCTAACTGTTCAGTCCAGTCTCAATGGATTAAAACACTGACCAGTTAATAATGTCAACTGCTGTGAAATGTTATTATCCATTTAATGTTCAGTTAAACGTTTAATCAGATGAATCGTTTTAAATTGTTCAAAGTTAATAACTGAGTTATAAATCCGCATTAGCACAGAGCTACACACGGTGTTAGCCTTTTAACACTGAGTGCTGCATGTTAAATCATAGTTTATAGATGTATTGCTTAAATATCCCCTTCATAAGTCCTTCATAACTTGGTTTTATCGTTTTTAATGTAATTGACGGTACTAGTAATATACGGTACGTCAAGACATTAAGGTAGAAGTAGTTAGTCTAGCTAGCTGGTTAAAACCCAGCAGTGGCTGAGCATATGGCAGGTCTAACTATAGTCTGGGTCTAAGTGTTAAATCACTGAGTTAGACTGTGTTTTCTAGGTACTTTATCCAGCTTTGGTGTTCAGACTTTGCTGAATTATTGGCCCAAGGCTTGTTAAATATGACATTAGCAAGCCAACCTTGCTTCAGTAATGATGATGTCATGTTCAGGGTGGGTGTGGTGCAGCTCAGATATAGAGACACATTTACCAGGGAAGGACTTTAAGCTGACATGGGTTTCACTTAAGTGGTTAGAAAATGCACTTAAAACTTAGTTTTGTCACCAATTATTTAAATATTGCAGTACCAAGGTTATTTAGCAGCTGATGAATCTTTGAAAAGGTGGTACTTTTATGTATTCTGGACCATATTTAACTATATTAGGGAGTTCATTGTCTTGCGTTTCAAGGACAGTCACATTAAAGATGAAATGTTTTTATCCAAAGACTCAATTTTGTACATTATATATTCTGGCTTGTAATCTTGCTGATGTTGTTGAAGCGTCTAAATGGTGACCCTTGACCCATTGACCCCCCTTAACCCTGTTCATTCATATAAAAGTCATTCACAAAGTTCCAGTGTGACTGAAGTGTGTGATTGCATTCAGGACTCACCCACATGCATCATTTAAATATGGGGCAGCAGACAACACAGGTGTAGCAGTGATGCCCTCATCATTTATGAATGACACCTGCCATTGAGCAAACATGTTGCTATGTTGGCCACCACGTTATGTCGTAACCAACGCAAGAGAAACTGAGAGAGCGTTCCGTGTGTGCGTGTGCCTGTGCGTGTGCGTGCTATTGACAGTTTGTCACTTGGAATGATGTAATCCACCACCTCATAAACTCCTGTCCATCAAACAGGACAACAACAGCGTACTTTAGTAACGGTCGTCCCCAACCTGGACACTCTTAGAGACGAGGCTGATCATGGTTGAATTATGTGGTGGCAGCTGATCTGTAGACCACTGTGGAAGCAGTGAAGAGGGCAAGCTCTCCTCTGCCCTGCCTTGTAACCCGATACCCTGCTGGCTGTGGCCCTTCCCTAGAGATGGTGTCCTGGTCAGGGGGCCCTCACAGGGGGCAGGGACCCCGAGGGAAGGTGGGGGTGGGGGCAGTTGGCTGGAGGATGAGGCCCCCAGGGTGAGGCCCCCAGGGTGAGGCCCCTGCAGCCCTGGCAGAGATGAATGAGAGGAGGAGAGTGCATCTGAATAGGAGGAGGAGGTTTTGTCTCTGTCTCTGTGTCTCTTCTGTCTCTCTTACATAATCATGCCCTCCTGGCTACAGAAGGTGGCTGCCAAAACCCTCCCTCTCTCCCTCCCCTCTCTCTCCCTCTCTCTCCCTCCCCTCCCTCTCCCTCTCCCTCTCTCTCTCTCTCTCTCTCTCTCTCCCTCTCTCCCTCTCTCTCCCTCCCTCCCTCCCTCCCCTCCCTCTCTCTGCCTCCCTCTCTCTGCCTCCCTCTCTCTCTCCCTCTCCAACCTCCATCTCTTTGAGGAAGTCCTCCTTGTGTTCTGCCATGAGCACAGCACAGTGGCTTGACCCTGCCCACTTAACAGACCTGAACACATTCCAGCATGGTGTGGTAATGGAGCTCTCTGTCTCCCCCCCCCCCTTCCTCCCACCTGTCCTGTTCTACTGGCCCACCATAGCAGCAGACAGTGAACCTCAACACAGCCAGGCCATGTTCTGAAGCAGGCCTACCTACTGTAGAGCTAGCTCAGCTTCAGCCAGGCTAGCACAGCTTCAGCCAGGCTAGCACAGCTTCAGGCAGGCTAGCACAGCTTCAGCCAGGCTAGCACAGCTTCAGGCAGGCTAGCACAGCTTCAGGCAGGCTAGCACAGCTTCAGAAAGGCTAGCACAGCTTCAAGCCCTTGGCTCCAGGCAGGCTGACAGCCTAGCATCAGGTTTCCTCAGCATGCTTTATGGAGAGCTGCCATTGGCTGCTGAAGGTACAGTGTGTCTGTCTCTAAGTATGGCTGGCACACAGTGTGTCGCTAACTAGCTGGCTGGCTGCAGCATGGCCGAGCTGGGATGATGAAACACCCAGGACAGTCAGGAAGGAGCCTGGATGATTGGGTCTGGGACCCCCCCTGCCCCCAGACCCAGACATCATGCAGATATACCCCCTAAATAACGCATTCCTTAAGCAGACAGTGTCATCCAAGCAAGGCGGTAGTTGAACTTGAAGCGTCTTTTGATCTGTGGTTGCATACCCTTTCGGTGAGGTGTGGTCACCTGTCATGCTAATCACCTGCAGGTTGTCTTGGCCAGTTCATGGGTCTCTTCTGGACTTTGTTCCACCCTGTGGAAGCAGCTCTGCTTATTTGTCCTGTTCCTCTGCTTAAACAGGTTTGAGGAGGCAGGTTTACTAGCAGCCCCCCCCCCCCTTCCCCCGCCAGGTTTCTTAGTTACTGATTGAAGTGAGTGATGCTAGCCTGGGGGGCAGCATTCCTCAGACGAGCTGCTAGCTTGTTGCTAGGCTCCCAGCCCACCCTTCCTGTTCTAGAACACTGGCCTTGGGTTCCGTATGAGGGCCTCACGCCTGCTGGCTGCAGTATCACCTGCTGGAATGAAGCTCAGCGTTCCAGGATGACTCTGTATCGAAGCCGTGTGTGGGCTGAAGGGTCTGTGCCTTGTCCCTGAGCTGGAACCCTGGTCAAACAATCCAGTCCTGGAGAATGCTGCTATCTGGTTCGCTACTGCTGGAATTTACTACAGCTGCTGCTGACCTGAGATTCAGTGCTGCTCCTGGGGAGTTGATGAGAGGAGTTCAGAAGTGAAGTACTGCAGGGCGAGAGGCCACTGCTTTTAAACACCAACCTGCTAAATGATGACATCGGTACAGCCACTCTGACTGTCCAGCTAAAATACTCTGTCACTTAACTTAACAAAGGGACAAAAAACGATGAAGTTACAGAACTGATGGCTGGTCCTCACCATACACTAATGCAGAGCCTAACCTTTTAGTTGCCTAGTTACAGGCTTGGTGTTAAAGGTCAGAAGTGGCATGTGGTAGTAAATAAGTGCAGTTAAAGTCTTAAACCCTCTGCCCCTCTCTGTGTCTCCCACAGGAACAGGATGATGTCAGTCCCTGATGGGGGGGGGGGGGGGTCTCTGAAACAGGGCTGGGTGGTTGAGCACCGTGCTAGTCTAGGGCTGAAATGATTTTTTCGTTAATGTTATTTCTTTCCTCCTCTTCCTTTCTGTTTACCTCCCTCCCTCTCCCTCCCTCCCTCTCTCTCCCTCTCCCTCCCTCCCTCCCTCCCTCCCTCCCTCCCAGAAATGGTTGAGTCTATGAAGGAGGTGGCAGGGATGGATGTGGAGCTGACGGTGGAGGAGAGGAACCTGCTGTCGGTGGCTTACAAGAACGTGATTGGTGCTCGCCGTGCTTCCTGGAGGATCATCAGCAGCCTGGAGCAGAAGGAGGAGAGCAAAGGCGGTGAAGACAAACTCAAAATGATCCGGGAATACAGGCAAACGGTGAGCGCAGCCAGATAGATAGTCAGATAACCAGCCAGATAGATAGTCAGATAACCAGCCAGATAGATAGTCAGATAACCAGCCAGATAGATAGTCAGATAACCAGCCAGATAGATAGTCAGATAACCAGCCAGATAGATAGTCAGATAACCAGCCAGATAGATAGTCAGATAACCAGCCAGATAGATAGCCAGATAACCAGCCAGATAGATAGTCAGATAACCAGCCAGATAGATAGTCAGATAACCAGCCAGATAGATAGTCAGATAACCAGCCAGATAGATAGTCAGATAACCAGCCAGATAGATAGTCAGATAACCAGCCAGATAGATAGTCAGATAACCAGCCAGATAGATAGTCAGATAACCAGCCAGATAGATAGTCAGATAACCAGCCAGCCAGATAGATAAATAGCCAGTTGGGAAGTGGTTCTTCACTTTGGTTTCCCACAATGTCTGCTTCATGTTCTGGATACCCGCAATGTTTGGGGACCATCTCATTATGATCAGTGACCAATGCTCTTTTGTAAGCTCTCTCTCTAGTCTCTTGTGATTGGAAAAAAACGGGACTTTTCCCCCACTTTTTCTAAATGAATAAACTTTTTCCCCAGTGTTTTGTGTTGCTGTGTTGGAGTGTTGCACCTGTCTTTGCGCACAGGTGACTGTGTTCTTGCTCCGCAGGTTGAGACTGAGCTGAAATCGATCTGTAACGACATTCTGGATGTACTGGACAAGCACCTTATCCCAGCTGCTAACACAGGAGAGTCCAAGGTCTTCTACTACAAAATGTACGACAACAGATCATCTGGAGGAGTCTTCACTACATCACCTAGCCTCTCTCCTGTCTCCTAGCCTCTATCCTGTCTCCTAGTCTCTCTCCTAGCCTCTCTCCTGTCTCGTAGCCTCTATCCTGTCTCCTAGCCTCTATCCTGTCTCCTAGCCTCTGTCCTGTCTCCTAGTCTCTCTCCTGTCTCCTAGCCTCTATCCTGTCTCCTAGTCTCTCTCCTAGCCTCTCTCCTGTCTCCTAGCCTCTGTCCTAGCTTATCTCCTGTCTCCTAGCCTCTCTTCTATCTCCTAGCCTCTCTCCTGTCTCCTAGTCTCTCTCCTGTCTCCTAGCCTCTCTCCTGTCTCCTAGCCTCTCTCCTGTCTCCTAGTCTCTCCCAGCAGAACACACCCATACTGTACATAGCCTGTTTCATGCACAGAACAATGCGTGCAGGAAATGCATTACACAGCCATGAAAACCAACATCCTTCCTCCCTGCTCCTTGACACGATGAGGTCAGAGGTCAGACCTGTGACCCCCAGCTCAGCTGACCCCAGCTCTGCCCCCCCTGTGTGTTCTCAGGAAGGGGGACTACCACAGGTACCTGGCAGAGTTCGCCACAGGTAACGACAGGAAGGAGGCAGCAGAGAACAGCCTGGTGGCGTATAAAGCAGCGAGCGACATCGCCATGATCGAGCTTCCTCCCACACACCCCATACGGCTCGGACTGGCACTCAACTTCTCCGTCTTTTATTATGAAATTCTCAACTCCCCCGACCGCGCCTGCAGGTAAGGGTGCTTCCTCCTCTCTCTTCAAACCTACAGGAGGGTCTCTCTGCAGGGTGGTCTCTCTGCAGGGTGGTCTCTCTGCAGGGGGGTCTCTCTGCAGGGGGGTCTCTCTGCAGGGGGGTCTCTCTGCAGGGGGGTCTCTGCAGGGGGGTCTCTCTCCAGGGGGGTCTCTCTCCAGGGGGGTCTCTCTGCAGGGTGGTCTCTCTGCAGGGGGGTCTCTCTCCAGGGGGGTCTCTCTCCAGAGGGGTCTCTCTCCAGGAGGGTCTCTCCAGGAGGGTCTCTCCAGGAGGGTCTCTCCAGGAGGGTCTCTCTCCAGGAGGGTCTCTCTCCAGGAGGGTCTCTCTCCAGGGGGGTCTCTCTCCAGGAGGGTCTCTCTTCAGGAGGGTCTCTCTCCAGGAGGGTCTCTGTGGAGGAGGGTCTCTCCAGGAGGGTTAGTGTGACTTCCGTTCCTCTGCCCTTAAGGTTGGCGAAGGCAGCGTTTGACGACGCCATCGCAGAGCTGGACACTCTGAGTGAGGAGAGCTACAAGGACTCTACCCTCATCATGCAGCTGTTACGAGACAACCTGACGCTATGGACCTCAGACATGCAGGGAGACGGTGAGCCTTCTGCACCCCGACACAGCACAGCTCAGCACACATCAACACAGCACAGCTCAGCACACATCAACACAGCACAGCTCAGCACACATCAACACAGCACAGCTCAGCACACATCAACACAGCACAGCTCAGCACACATCAACACAGCACAGCTCAGCACACATCAACACAGCACAGCTCAGCACACATCAACACAGCACAGCTCAGCACACATCAACACAGCACAGCTCAGCACACATCAACACAGCACAGCTCAGCACACATCAACACAGCACAGCTCAGCACACATCAACACAGCTCTCTCTTGCTCAGCCCAACTCGGCGTTACTCAGACCTCAGAGCACCACACAGCAGCTCATTTCGTCGTACTAGGAGAACCTCCCCCCTCCTCCCCCCTCCTCTTC
>CM059310.1:8640000-8702500 GCA_030340665.1 Neosalanx taihuensis
CCATCCACCTTTTTTTCCCTCTTTTTAAATTCTACATAAAATAACATACAATAACACACTCCTGCATACATTAAATGCAACTTCACAAGCAGTGGCCACAGGCATAAACTTCACCGAGAGTAAAAACATTCTTAATGTTACGGCCCCCCTCTTTAGGAACTTTATACATACTCTCTCTCTCCCTCTCCCCTCTCTGCTCCTCTCTCCTCCTCCCCCCTCTCCCCTCTCTGCCCCTCTCCCCATCTCTCTCTTCCCCTCTCCCCCCCCTCTGCTTCTCTCCCCTTCTCCCCCCCCCTCTCTCCCCCCCCTCTCTCTCTCCTCCCCCCTCTCTCTGCTCCTCTCCCCATCTCTCTTTCCCCCCTCTCTCTCTCCTCCCCCCTCTCTCTGCTCCTCTCCCCATCTCTCTTTCCCCCCCTCTCTCTCTCCTCCCCCCTCTCTCTCTCCTCCTCCCCCCTCTCTCTGCTCCTCTCCCCATCTCTCTTCCCCCCCTCTCTCTCTCCTCCCCCCCTCTCTCTCTCCTCCTCCCCCCTCTGTCTGCTCCTCTCCCCATCTCTCTTTCCCCCCCTCTCTCTCTCCTCCCCCCCTCTCTGTCTGCTCCTCTCCCCAGCTCACTCTCCCCCTCTCTCCTCATTCTTATTCTTGAATGGGCTGGTTGAGCGTTGTGGATTTGCAGGAGGTCTCAGGTTAGCAACAACAATTCTCTTTGATCCAGTTTGTCAACATGTTCCTTCCCTCCCTCCCTCTACCCCCCCTCCCTCCCTCTACCCCCCCCTCCCTCCCTCTACCCCCCTCCCTCTCTCTCGGTCTGATTCCTCTTTTCTCTTCCTCCACTCCTCCTCTCCAGAAGCTCCATTTCTGTGTTACCGTCTCCTCCATCTTTCACTTCTCCCGCTCTCTCTATACAACCTCTAACTCTCTCTATCTCTCTCTCCTTTCCCATCTCTCTCTCCTTATCACTTCCATCTCTCTCCCTACCTCCCCCCCTTCCTCCCCCCCACCCCCCTCTGATTAAGTATTCTTGTGCATTAATAAAGTGAAGCCTTCCCTCTCTCCCCCAGTGGGATTAGAAGCAGGCATAATTTCCATCTCCAGTCCTGCTGCTTTGAAGTCGGCTGTGAAGGAAAGATGGCAGCTTCTCTGGGCTATTAGCATAATCCTGCTTCAGCTCTCCATCACTCTCACCCACACAGCGCAGCATGCTCACCATCATCACCATCTTCATCATCACCACCATCATCTTCCTCTTCCTCGCTAACATGGAGCAGGTCCGGAATCTTTACCATCAACACCATCATCCTCGCTAACCCAGAACATGTTCATGATCCTCCTCGTCACGCACACAGCCCAGGTTCTGGTTCTACAGGAGAACCGACACTCAGCAGCCCAGGTTCTGGTTCTACAGGAGAACAGACACTCAGCAGCCCAGGTTCTGGTTCTACAGGAGAACCGACACTCAGCAGCCCAGGTTCTGGTTCTACAGGAGAACCGACACTCAGCAGCCCAGGTTCTGGTTCTACAGGAGAACAGACACTCAGCAGCCCAGGTTCTGGTTCTACAGGAGAACAGACACTCAGCGGCCCAGGTTCTGGTTCTACAGGAGAACCGACACTCAGCAGCCCAGGTTCTGGTTCTACAGGAGAACAGACACTCAGCAGCCCAGGTTCTGGTTCTACAGGAGAACCGTCCACAGCCTGCTGGACCAGTTCCCCCCTGATCCTTGACCTCTGCCCCTGCAAACACAAAGAGGTGATTTGTCACAAATGATCCTGTGAGCGGTGAGTATGAGTTTAATCTGAAATTTCACAAAAGAGGCTTTAAATAGGCCATCCCCCTGCAGGCTGCTGTGACCTCACATTAGAATCAAGAGAAAAAGCTAAGTTTGAATCAGGAGAGAGGGGACAAGGAGAGAGGGGACGAGGAGATAGGGGACGAGGAGAGAGGGGACAAGGAGAGAGGGGACAAGGAGAGGGGACGAGGAGAGAGGGGACGAGGAGAGAGGGGACAAGGAGAGAGGGGACAAGGAGAGAGGGGACAAGGAGAGAGGGGACAAGGAGAGAGGATGAGGAGAGAGAGGACAAGGAGAGAGGGGTCAAGGAGAGAGGGGACAAGGAGAGAGGGGACGAGGAGAGAGGGGAAGAGGAGAGGGGATGAGGAGAGGGGACGAGGAGAGAGGGGACAAGGATAGAGGGGACAAGGAGAGAGGATGAGGAGAGAGGGGACAAGGAGAGAGGGGTCAAGGAGAGAGGGGACAAGGAGAGAGGGGACGAGGAGAGAGGGGAAGAGGAGAGGGGATGAGGAGAGGGGACGAGGAGAGAGGGGACAAGGATAGAGGGGACAAGGAGAGAGGGGACAAGGAGAGAGGGGACAAGGAGAGAGGGGACAATGAGAGAGGGGACGAGGAGAGAGGATGAGGAGAGAGGGGACAAGGAGAGAGGGGTCAAGGAGAGAGGGGACAAGGAGAGAGGGGACGAGGAGAGAGGGGAAGAGGAGAGGGGATGAGGAGAGGGGACGAGGAGAGGGGACGAGGAGAGAGGGGACAAGGAGAGAGGGGACGAGGAGAGGGGACGAGGAGAGAGGGGACAAGGAGAGAGGGGACGAGGAGAGGGGACGAGGAGAGAGGGGACAAGGAGTTTAATATTTTCTGAGGGTAATGGTTTCACAAAGGCGATTGTTGCTGTGTCAGGAGCAGGAGGGATATCTAAACTATCTTCTACTGAGTTAGGTTTCTCAGACATAAACCCTGACCCTGGACCCAACGCTGGCCCTCACCCCCTGACCCTGGACCCAACGCTGGCCCTCACCCCCCCCCCCGACCCTGGACCCAACGCTGGCCCTCACCCCCCCCCCGACCCTGGACCCAACGCTGGCCCTCACCCCCCCGACCCTGGACCCAACACTGGCCCTCACCCCCCCCGACCCTGGACCCAACGCTGGCCCTCACCCCCTGACCCTGGACCCAACGCTGGCCCTCACCCCCTGACCCTGGACCCAACGCTGGCCCTCACCCCCCCGACCCTGGACCCAACGCTGGCCCTCACCCCCTGACCCTGGACCCAACGCTGGCCCTCACCCCCCCCCCGACCCTGGACCCAACGCTGGCCCTCACCCCCCCCCCCCGACCCTGGACCCAACGCTGGCCCTCACCCCCCCGACCCTGGACCCAACACTGGCCCTCACCCCCCCGACCCTGGACCCAACGCTGGCCCTCACCCCCCCCGACCCTGGACCCAACGCTGGCCCTCACCCCCCCGACCCTGGACCCAACACTGGCCCTCACCCCCCCGACCCAATCAATCTGCACATTTGAAGCAGGATATTGGATGTGTGTGTGTGTGTGTGTGTGTGTGTGTGGACCTCAGCTGACTGCATGCAGTTCACACACACACACACACACACACAACTATAGCCCACTCCAGACCCCTTAAATTTCTGTGGAAAAATCATGAAAAAAAGATGGAATATTCAACCTGTTTATGGTTTAATTGAGTTAAGTGTGAAGAAATGAGTTTGTGATTCTCAGCGGGGGAGAGAATGTGCAGAGTCTCCATTTCTTCTCAGGTTAAGAGAGAATATCTGCTCCTGTCAGGAACAAGCTGTGTGAGGATGTAACCGAAGCAAGGGGCTATACACGCTTTGTGTTACTGTGTGTGTGTGTGTGTGAGAGATAAAGCATGAGAGTCTGTGAGTGTGTGTGTGTGTGTGTGTGTGTGTGTGTGTGTCTGTGTGTGTGTGTGTCTGTGTGTGTGTGTGAGAGAGATAAAGCATGAGAGTCTGTGAGTGTGTGTCTTTGTGTGTCTGTGTGTGTGTGTGTGTGTGTGTCTCTGTGTGTGTGTGTGTAAGAGATAAAGCATGAGAGTCTGTGAGTGTGTGTCTGTGTGTGTGTGTGTCTGTGTGTGAGAGCGATAAAGCATGAGAGTCTGTGAGTGTGTGTCTGTCTGTGTGTGTGTGTGTGTGTGTGTGTGTGTGAGAGAGATAGCGTGAGAGTCTGTGAGTGTGTGTGTGTGTGTGTGTGTGTGTGTGTGTGTGTGTGTGAGAGAGAGATAGCGTGAGAGTCTGTGATTGTGTGTGTGTGTGTGTGTGTGTCAGTCGTTTCATGGGTGCCTTGTCGTGCTGTCACACCTGTGTGTCTGACAGACACCCCTGAGGGGTGAAAGGTGATGTCAGGTGCTCTCATATTCAGGGGGAACTCATGTGAGGTCTAATCTGATGTATTCAGACAGTCAGTCCTGCTCTTCAAGCCACAGTGGAAGTCAAATGGCCTCACATGGAACACACAGACATTCCAGAGTTTTCGTTTGACGTTTTCTGTTATGTTGTCATGGTGACAGGGTCTTGACTCCTTGACAAGATGAAGTTCTTCACGTTTTTTCTTGTGGTGGAGGAACAGAGCTGCTGAAGAACATGGGTGACTCTTGAAGACAGACAGGCAGACAGACAGACAGACAGACAGTCAGACAGACAGTCAGACAGCTAGACAGACAGGCAGACAGACAGGTAGACAGACAGGTAGACAGACAGGCAGACAGACAGGCAGACAGACAGGTAGACAGACAGGCAGACAGACAGGTAGACAGACAGACATGCAGACAGACATGCAGGCAGACAGACAGGCAGACAGACAGGCAGACAGACAGGTAGACAGACATGCAGGCAGGTAGACAGACATGCAGACAGGCAGAAAGACAGACAGACAGACAGACAGACAGACAGGTAGACAGACCAGCAGTGGTCTCCACACAATTTCCTGGTGTACATTTTCTACTTTCATCTGATTAACTGACCACATTTCTATCCTGCGGCATCCTTCCGTTGTTGACAAGTTATTTCTGTTGCACAAATCATACAGCAGCACACACACACACACACACAAACACGTGACAGCAACACAAGCCAGCCTGTTTTGCATTCTGACTGTGTCACTTCCACCCTGTGATTGTACATCCTCTTTCTAACAGGAATCCCCAGGGGTGGTCATTAGAAGGTAGAGAGGAAGATAGAAAGAGAAAGAGGGAGAGAGGGAGAGAGGGAGGGAAAGAGGGAGAGAGAGAGAGGGAGGGAGAACAGGAGAGATAGAGAAGGAGAGCAGGAGAGAGAGCAGAAGAGAGAGAGCAGAAGAGAGAGAGAGCAGGAGAGAGAGAGCAGAAGAGAGAGAGAAGGAGAGCAGGAGAGAGAGCAGAAGAGAGGGAGCAGAAGAGAGAGAGCAGGAGAGAGAGAGCAGAAGAGAGAGAGAAGGAGAGCAGGAGAGAGCAGAAGAGAGAGAGCAGAAGAGAGAGAGCAGGAGAGAGAGCAGGAGAGAGCAGGAGAGAGAGAGCAGAAGAGAGAGAGCAGAAGAGAGAGAGCAGAAGAGAGAGAGGAGGAGAGAGAGAGCAGAAGAGAGAGAGCAGAAGAGAGAGAGGAGGAGAGAGAGGAGGAACAGGAGATGCCAGCAGTCTATTCACAGATCTGCACTTCTGTAAACAAACCAGAACACAGGAACCACAACACACCAGTTTTGCAAACGCACACAGACAAACACACAGCCGATAGTGAAGAACCGAGAGAAAAACCACAGTGAGATCTTTCACTAATGAAGTCACCTGGTGAACTACACAATGGGAGTGTGTGTAAAACAGATGATAGTTAAGCAGCAAAAAAATGAGTCAGCTGGTATAGGAGAGTAGAGGCAGCTCTATTGGACAGTAGAGGCAGCATATAGGGCAGTAGAGGCAGCTGGTGGAGGCTCTCTATAGGACAGTAGACTGTGAGGGTGCTTATCTAAAATCCATTCCATGCAAAATCAGCGGCTTTTCAAAGAAGTTCAGTGAGGAGAGCCACATGCTCAGCCAGCTAACTAGGGGAGGAGGAGGGGAGGGGGGGAGGAGGAGGGGAGGGGGGGAGGAGGAGGGGGGAGGAGGAGGGGGAGGAGGAGGGGGTAGAGGAAAAGGTTGAGAGGTGTAGAAGCAGACACAGAGTGGGATGGACAGAGAGAGAGAGAACAATAGGTGGGAGGGACAGAAAGATGGAGGAAGGAAGGAAGAGGTGAAGACTGACAAAGAGAGAGTTTTTTTTCTTTGCCCTGGGCTAGATATGATATCAGTCAATCTCTCAGAACTTACTCCTATGGTGTGTTGATCCAGCCCCTACTGTTCGTAAGGCTTCTCAGTCCTCTGATGAATATGAAATCAGCCTGTGAATAATGAACACTGTCTCACATGAATTAAAGAGACATGTTGAATCCTTGTTTGTGGATTACTGCCTCTTCTCCCTTCGACCTCCCTGCTTCTTTCTTGTGCTGTAAGCATATTTCCCAGTCGAGGCAATCCCTCCCTCCCTCCCTCCCTCCTTCCCTCCCTCCCTCCCTCCCTCCCTCCCTCCCTCCCTCCCTCCCTCCCTCCCTCCCTCCCTCCCTCCCTCCCTCCCTCCCTCCCTCCCTCCCTCCCTCCCTCCTTCCCTCCCTCCCTCCCTCCTCCTTCCTCCCTCCCTCCCTCCCTCCCTCCCTCCCTCCCTCCCTCCCTCCCTCCTCCCTCCCTCCCTCCCTCCCTCCTCCCTCCCTCCCTCCCTTCCTCCCTCCTCCCTCCCTCCCTCCCTCCCTCCTTCCTCCCTCCCTCCCCTCCCTCCCTCCCTCCCTCCCTCCCTCCCTCCCTCCTCCCTCCCTCCCTCCTCCTTCCCTCCCTCCTCCCTCCTCCCTCCTCCCTCCCTCCCCTCCTTCCTCCCTCCCTCCCTCCTCCCTCCTCCCTCCCTCCTCCCTCCCTCCCTCCCTTCCTCCCTCCCACCCTCCTCTCCCTCCTCCCCTTCTCCCTCCTCCCTTCCTCCTACCTCCCTCCCTTCCTCCCTCCATCCCTTCCTCCCTACCTCCCTCCCTCCCTCCCTCCCTCCATCCTTCACTGTTCCTCTGTATTAAAGCCTCCAGGATTAAGGGAGCCAGTTCCAGCCATTCTCTCTCCAATGTGATGGAATTAAGATGTGTGCACATCAGAAAACCGGGAGGGAGGGAGGGAGGGAGGGAGGGAGGGAGGGAGGGTAGGGAGGGAGGGAGGGAGGGAGGGAGGGAGGGAGGAGGGTGTTGGGATGTGTTCTAGTGAGGAACTTTTGTGTCAATATCATTCTGTGGTTTAACATTCTGTGGTTTAACATTCTGTGTTGTGGTTTAGAGGATTCTGTTAGATAGATCCATTCACAGAACTAATCTCTCGCTCTCCTCTCAATCTCTCTCTCCCTCTGTATCTCTCTCTCTCTCTTTCTCTCTGTATCTCTCTCTCCTTCTCTCTGCATCTCTCTTTCTCTTTGTATCTCTCTCTCCTCCTCTCTGTATCTCTCTCCTTCTCTCTGCGTCTCTCTCTCTTTGTATCTCTTTCTCCTTCTCTCTGTATGTCTCTCTCTTCCTCTCTGTATCTCTCTCTCTCTCTTTCTCTCTGTATCTCTCTCTCCTTCTCTCTGCATCTCTCTTTCTCTTTGTATCTCTCTCTCCTTCTCTTTGTATCTCTCTCCTCCTCCTCTCTGTATCTCTCTCTTCTCTCTGTATCTCTCTCTCCTTCTCTCTGCATCTCTCTCTCTCTTTGTATCCTCTCTCTCCTTCTCTCTGTATCTCTCTCTTTCTCTCTGTATCTCTCTCTCCTTCTCTCTGTATCTCTCTCTCCTTCTCTCTGTATCTCTCTCTTTCTCTCTGTATCTCTCTCTCCTTCTCTCTGTATCTCTCTCTCTCCTTCTCTCTGTATCTCTCTCTCCTTCTCTCTGTATCTCTCTCTCCTCCTCTCTGTATCTCTCTCTCGTCCTCTCTGTATCTCTCTCTCCTTCTCTCTGTATCTCTCTCTCCTCCTCTCTGTATCTCTCTCTCCTCCTCTCTGTATCTCTCTCTCCTCCTCTCTGTATCTCTCTCTCCTTCTCTCTGTATCTCTCTCTCCTCCTCTCTGTATCTCTCTCTCCTCCTCTCTGTATCTCTCTCTCCTCCTCTCTGTATCTCTCTCTTTTTCGATTGTCTCCCTGTTTTTCCTCTCAGAAAGCGGAAATCGCTGTGGCCCCTTTGACTATAACCCTGGTCAGGGAGGAGGTGATCGACTTCTCAAAGCCCTTCATGAGTCTGGGCATCTCCATCATGATCAAGAAGCCCCAGAAGTCTAAACCTGGGGTGTTCTCCTTCCTGGACCCGCTGGCCCTACGAGATCTGGATGTGCATCGTGTTCGCCTATATCGGCGTGAGCGTGGTGCTCTTCCTGGTCAGCCGCTTCAGCCCGTATGAGTGGCACACCGAGGAACCCGAGGAGGGAACCGACGGTCCGCCCAGCGACCAGCCCCCCAACGAGTTCGGCATCTTCAACTCTCTGTGGTTCTCCCTGGGAGCGTTCATGCAGCAAGGCTGTGACATCTCCCCGAGGTACGCTGCCCCTAGCACTGCTCAGAGGGATGTGGGGCATAGCTCCAGCACACACACACACACACACACACTCACTCACATATACACAGATACACACACACTCAGGTACACACACAGTATTTGGGTATTATAGAGTTTAGAGTTTTTGTGGAGTTTAGATGCTGTAGAGTTTGGATGTTATAGAGTTGAAATAGAGTTTGGGTGTTGTAGAGTTTGGTAATAATCTCCAAGCAGAAATAGAGTTTTATATTGTTTACAGCTTCAGTGTACAGTTTATATTGTTCAAGCTAGATTGTATAGTATACTGCTTATAGCTACAGTGTATAGTATACTGCTTATAGCTACAGTGTATAGTATACTGCTTACAGCTACAATGTATAGTATACTGCTTATAGCTACAGTGTATAGTATACTGCTTATAGTTACATTGTTAGTATACTGCTTACAGCTACAATGTATAGTATACTGCTTATAGCTACAGTGTATAGTGTTACTGCTTATAGCTGCAGTGTATAGTGTACTGCTTATAGCTACAGTGTATAGTATACTGCTTATAGCTACAGTGTATAGTATACTGCTTATAGCTACAGTGTATAGTATACTGCTTATAGCTACAGTGTTGCCTGTGCTCAATCATATTGTTCCTCATGCTTCGTTTGCACACGTGTGTGTGTTTGTGCGTGTGTGTCCATGTTTTTCATGCAAGCATTCGTGAAGTAACCTTAGTGTGTGTTAGATCAGTGGACCACATGTCTGTCCTGAGGCTCAGTCCTACATTCAGTGTGGTGTGTTCGTTCATCGTCCAGCGCTGTCTGAGGTGGGGAGGGGGAGGGAGGGGGGGGAGGGGGGGGGGCAGGGTGGGGGAGGGGTGCAGTTCTGCTCCGAACCGTCCACAGGACGTAGTTCCTGCTGACTTCCTGTCCGCTCGTTGTCCTGTGTGGTCATCAGCTGGCTGGTGTGGGCGTGGCTTGGTGTGGGCGTGGCTTGCCCCCAGCGTGTGTGTGTGTCAGCGTCTGCAGTCGTTCTTTAGTGTCCTCCTGGCTTGTCTGCAGCGTCTGCAGGTCTCAGATGGTTTAGCCCCTCCCTCCTGTAGCAGCCCCGCCCCCCCTGTGTCTGAGGCACCAGACGACACCACAACACAAGATGGAGAACGTCAAGGTACTTTAGAACGCCATCGAAATGATAGAGCCCGCCCACGTCCCTTTCTATAGCGCCCCCCCTCCTGAGGTGTGGGGGGGGGGTCTATAGCGGGTCTATGATTTTGATTTAGGACCCTCATTAAGGACCACTCTCATGTAGTCACCATGGTCATGTAGTCACCATGGACAGCTCACAGCCCATAACCACCCACCTCAACATGCCTGCAGATCCAGCCATGATGCTCCACAACCAGGGGAGGGTGTGAGTGTGTACAGTGTGTACAATGTGTCTGTGTGTGTACAGTGTGTGTGTGTGTGTGTACAGTGTGTGTGTGTGTGTACAGTGTGTGTGTGTGTGTGTGTACAGTGTGTGTGTGTGTACAGTGTGTGTGTGTGTGTGTGTGTACAGTGTGTGTGTGTGTACAGTGTGTGTGTGTGTGTACAGTGTGTGTGTACTTTCTGATGGGACCAGCAGAGGAGAGACTAGGAGAGGTTAAGAATGGTTCTTTGCACCTCAGCAGGGGCTAATGGTGCTTTCTCATCCCCACAGGCACCCCATAATAATTAATTCAGTGATTAATATCCTTGTGTGCTCATCTCCAGTGGTGACGCTGGGTCTCCATGGAAACTGAGGTATGGAGTTTTGAGCGAAGGGTGACATGGGAGAGTTCTAATTGACGACAAATTCCAGTTAAACGTAACTAAACAGAGAGAGTGAGACATCATGAATAATTCATGTGTTCCCTCAAAAGATATTTGGAATAATATGCACAGTCACATTAGGTTTGTCAACAGAAGCCCTCATCCAAGATGAATCTGGGCTGGTCTTCTGCAGGTGTACCAGCAGGGTATTTGGGCTGGTCTTCTGCAGGTGTACAGCAGGGTATTTGGGCTGGTCTTCTGCAGGTGTACAGCAGGTGATCTGGGCTGGTCTTCTGCAGGTGTACAGCAGGGTATTTGGGCTGGTCTTCTGCAGGTGTACAGCAGGGTATTTGGGCTGGTCTCTGCAGGTGTACAGCAGGGTATTTGGGCTGGTCTTCTGCAGGTGTACAGCAGGGTATTTGGGCTGGTCTTCTGCAGGTGTACAGCAGGTGATCTGGGCTGGTCTTCTGCAGGTGTACAGCAGGTGATCTGGGCTGGTCTTCTGCAGGTGTACAGCAGGGTATTTGGGCTGGTCTTCTGCAGGTGTACAGCAGGTGATCTGGGCTGGTCTTCTGCAGGTGTACAGCAGGTGATCTGGGCTGGTCTTCTGCAGGTGTACAGCAGGTGATCTGGGCTGGTCTTCTGCAGGTGTACAGCAGGGTATTTGGGCTGGTCTTCTGCAGGTGTACAGCAGGTGATCTGGGCTGGTCCTTCTGCAGGTGTACAGCAGGGGATCTGGGCTGGTCTTCTGCAGGTGTACAGCAGGTGATCTGGCTGGTCTTCTGCAGGTGTACAGCAGGGGATCTGGGCTGGTCCTTCTGCAGGTGTACAGCAGGGTATTTGGGCTGGTCTTCTGCAGGTGATACAGCAGGGGATCTGGGCTGGTCTTCTGCAGGTGTACAGCAGGTGATCTGGGCTGGTCTTCTGCAGGTGTACAGCAGGGGATCTGGGCTGGTCTTCTGCAGGTGTACAGCAGGTGATCTGGGCTGGTCTTCTGCAGGTGTACAGCAGGGTATTTTGGCTGGTCTTCTGCAGGTGTACAGCAGGTGATCTGGGCTGGTCTTCTGCAGGTGTACAGCAGGGGATCTGGGCTGGTCTTCTGCAGGTGTACAGCAGGTGATCTGGGCTGGTCTTCTGCAGGTGTACAGCAGGGGATCTGGGCTGGTCTTCTGCAGGTGTACAGCAGGGTATTTGGGCTGGTCTTCTGCAGGTGTACAGCAGGGGATCTGGGCTGGTCTTCTGCAGGTGTACAGCAGGTGATCTGGGCTGGTCTTCTGCAGGTGTACAGCAGGGGATCTGGGCTGGTCTTCTGCAGGTGTACAGCAGTGATCTGGGCTGGTCTTCTGCAGGTGTACAGCAGGTGATCTGGTTGCACTGCTGAGCAGGTGCGCTGGGCAGGTTCTGTTGTTCCCTACTGATTGGTTTCGCATGCCTTGATAAGAGAGAGGAGAAGGAGGAGGGGAGGTAGAGGGAGAGAGAGAGAGAGAGAGAGAGAGAGAGAGAGAGAGAGGAGAGAGAGAGAGATGAGAGAGAGAGAGAGAGAGAGAGAGAGAGAGAGAGAACATGGAAAGAGCAGCATCCACAGCATTAGCTGAATCTGTATTGGCTCATGTTGGGTCAAATTGATTTCCAGGTATTAAATTCTTAATCAGCGCTGGATTGAAATGGGAAGAGGAGGTAGAGTGAAATGTGGAGGAAATGAGAGAGGTGGAGGGAGAGATGGAGAGAGAAAGAGGGAGAGGAGGAGAGAGAAAGAGGGAGAGGAGAGAGAAAGAGGGAGAGGAGAGAGAAAGAGATGAAGCAGAGGAGGAGAGAGAAAGATGGAAGAGATGGAACGATGGAAGGAGAGGAGGTGGGTTTCCTCAGGGCACTCAGCAGGGGCTCTTTTGATTTATTTAGAATCTTTACAAGGTCATCTTTCTCTTTCCCTCTTTTTTCCCCTCCATCTTTTTCTCTACCTCTCTCTCTTTCTCTCTCTCCTTGCGCTTTCCTTCC
This sequence comes from Neosalanx taihuensis, assembly GCA_030340665.1. NCBI lineage: Eukaryota > Metazoa > Chordata > Actinopteri > Osmeriformes > Salangidae > Neosalanx > Neosalanx taihuensis. The sequence continues at coordinate 8,652,127 of CM059310.1, forward strand.
TCTCTCATTCCCCTCTCCTCTGTCTCCCTCCTTCCTCTCTCCCACCCCCCCTCTCTCTCTCTCTCTCCTTCCCTCTCTCCCACCCCCCCCTCTCTCTGTCTCCCTCCTTCCTCTCTCCACCCCCCCTCTCTCTCTCTCTCTCTCCTTCCCTCTCTCCCTCCCTTTCCATCACAACGTAACAATTAAAGTCATGCAAACGATCAGTGTGAAATTGATTACATTAATGATAAAGTGATTTCCCAGGATTCTATATTGCTGCACACCAGTCTGTCTCTCTGCTAGTCTCTCTCTATACATTATGCTGCATAATATACTGTACATCTCTCTTTGAAAGAGTGTGTGTGTGTGAGAGAAAGTGTATGAGTGTGTGAGAGTGAGAGAAAATGAGAGAGAGAGAGAGAGAGAGAGGAGAGAGAGAGAGAGAGAAAGAGAAAGAAAAAGAGAGAGAGACAGAGAGAGAGTCCAGCCAGCAGTGGTTTAAAGCCTTGGAGATACAAGCTGTTAGTTAACAGGGAACATTTAGCTCTAAGTTTCATCAATCATCTGAGGACTTAATCAACAGTACACCATCCTGTCCATACACTCAGCTATGCTCTCTGTCTATCTCTCACACACAGACCCCCCCCCACACACACACACACACACACACACTCACAGACACACACACACACAGGAACACACACACACACACACACACACTCACAGACACACACACACACAGGAACACACACACACACTCACAGACACAGACACACACTCACACACACACACACCCACACACACACTCACTACACACACACCCACACACACACACACACACACACACACACTCACACACACACACAGTCACACACACTCACACACACACACACTCACACACACACACACACACACACACACACAGCTGTCATAGCCGCTGGCTTGTGTTTGTAGAGCTCATGTCACCCCTGAAAAGGTGAGCGTGGTAGCCCCTCCCCCATGGGGGCCTGGGCCTATCAGGATGCTACAAGCTGTCCTTCTACAGGCCAATCAAAGAGGGGGAGAGAAAGAATGGAGGGCAAGACATGAGGAGAGGAAGGGAAGGGGAGGGAGGGAGGGCGAGAAGGGGAGAGTGAGAGGGAGGCGGGAGGTGGTAGGGAGGGAGGGAGAGTGATGAGGAGGGAGAGACGGAGAGAGAGTGATAAGGAGGAAGGAGATAAAAGGAAAGAATGTAAAGAAGCAGCAGCAGTGAGAGTGGAGAAAAGGGAGAGACTCTTGGGGGGAGAGAGAGAGAAAAAGAAAGAGAGAGCAGTGGAAGGGTTGATTCAAAGCGAGGAGCAGATGCCATTTGTATTCAAATCCAATGATAATATGTCAGGCTACTCAACAGAATGTGCTAGAACTAATAAACACTCCTACTGTCTGTTCTACAGTCGACCGAAGAGATCATTCTACTGTGGCATGACTTCTACAGTGTCTATACATGGTTCTTCCTCCCCCTCCCCCCCCTCCCCCCCCCCTCCCTCCCCCTCCCTCCCTCCCTCCCTCCCTGTCAGCAGTGCTAGCTGCTGCTGTGTCTGTATCTGATGTGTTTTGAGGGGATCTTGTTTGTTCTCCCCAATGCACCATTTTGTTTAAGATTCTCTCCACGACCTTCCGCTGCTCCGACTATGAAGTGATCTGTCTCCTCTGAGCCAGCAAGCATGCAGGAAACAGCCAAGCCTCTCTCTCTCTGCCTCGCTCTCTCTCTGCCTCGCTCTCTCTCTGCCTCTCTCTCTCTCTGCCTCTCTCCCTCTGCCTCTCTCTCTCTCTGCCTCTTTCTCTCTCCCTCGCTCTCTCTGCCTCGCTCTCTCTCTGCCTCGCTCTCTCTCTCCCTCGCTCTCTCTGCCTCGCTCTCTCTCTGCCTCGCTCTCTCTCTCCCTCGCTCTCTCTGCCTCGCTCTCTCTCTGCCTCGCTCTCTCTCTGCCTCGCTCTCTCTCTGCCTCTCTCTCTCTCTGCCTCTCTCCCTCTGCCTCTCTCTCTCTCTGCCTCTTTCTCTCTCCCTCGCTCTCTCTGCCTCGCTCTCTCTCTGCCTCGCTCTCTCTCTGCCTCTCTCCCTCTGCCTCTCTCTCTCTGCCTCTTTCTCTCTCTCTCTGCCTCTCTGCCTCTCTCTCTCTCTCTCTGCCTCTCCCTCTCTCTCTCTCTCTGCCTCTCTCTCTCTGCCTCTCTCTGCCTCTCTCTCTCTCTCTGCCTCTCTCTCTCTCTCTGCCTCTCTCTCTCTGCCTCTCTCTCTCTCTGCCTCTCTCTCTGCCTCTCTCTCTGCCTCTCTCTCTCTCTGCCTCTCACTCTCTCTCTCTCTGCCTCTCTCTCTCTCCCTCCTTCCATCTCGCTCTCCCTCTCTATCTCTCTCTCCATCTCTCTCTCCCTCTCTCCTTGGAATGGACTTCCAGCTCTTTTCATCTTGGCAATTAACAGATTCAGCTTGGGAAAGAGGAGAGGAGGGATGTAGGGAGGGAGAGAGGGAGGGAGAGAGGGAGGAGAGAAGAGAGTGAGGAAGGGAGGGAGGGAAAGAGGGAGGGAAAGGAGAGTAGGAAGGAGGAGAAGGGGGGACTATTGGACAGTAGTACATTTTCCCTGTAAAAAAGAGATGGATTTAATGAGCGGATGAACAGTGAGAGGTGGAGCGGTGGCAGCGTAGTCACAGCGCCTCCTGTTGGCCTCTGTGGGTAATTCAGCACCGTGCTGTGTGAACTTCTCTCAGTCACTGACTCATCCATATCTCCACATCCTGTCCGTGTGATGGTGTTACTGACAGAATGTTCTCTCTCCTCTCCACCCTCACCATCCTCCACACCTCCCTGTCCTCTCGTTCTGTCCTCCACCTCACCCCCTCTCTGTTCTCATTCTTCCTTTCATACCACTGCCCTCCTCTCCCTCTCCTCTCCTCCTCTCCCCGCCCCCTCCTCCAGGTCGTTGTCAGGGCGTATCGTGGGGGGTGTGTGGTGGTTCTTCACCCTCATCATCATCTCGTCCTACACGGCTAACCTGGCTGCCTTCCTGACTGTGGAGAGGATGGTGTCTCCCATCGAGAGCGCTGAGGACCTGGCCAAGCAGACTGACATCGCCTACGGCACGCTGGACTCTGGGTCTACCAAGGAGTTCTTCAGGGTGAGATCACACACACACACACATGGTAAAACACTCAAACACACACACACATGGTCAAACACACACTCACACACAGAGTACATATCAGGCTGGCAAAGGTAAATCCTTACATCAACAAAAAAGATCATTTGAAAGTGCTGAAATGTTTTAAATGTCATTAGTTTGTTTTCTCATTACAAAGCAAATGTTGACATGGAATTTAGAGCCCTGCTGTTTGTAACCTGCAGAAGTGAGTATAAAAGACAAAGGTTTCAAAACATGATTTTGTTCTGTGGAGAAAAAAAAACTAGGCGACAGTTCAAACAAGACTTTTTTTATAATGGCAGATTAAAAGATCAGTTTGATCAACTTAACTGTGTCTTTAACTTTATAATCAAAACCACACAAACATAAAAAAAATAGAAAAAGCATAATAATAAAAAACTGGGAGAGAAAATAAAAGTACATGTAAATGATGTTTGCTAAAGGAAGACAAATTGGTCTATTTCTAGGTCTAGCTATTTTACATAAAGCCATCTTAGATGTCACGATGTAAACACATCCCTGTTCTCTCTGTCTTCGCATTGCTATGGTCTCTACTTCCTCCATCTCTCTCCTCTCCACCCTCCACCTCCCTGTCTCCCCCTCCACCTCCCTGTCTCCCCCTCCACCTCCCTGTCTCCCCCTCCACCTCCCTGTCTCCCCCTCCACCTCCCTGTCTCCCCCTCCACCTCCCTGTCTCCCCCTCCACCTCCCTGTCTCCCCCTCCACCACCAATCTTCTCCTCCACCACCCTTCCCCTCTTCTCCACCCTGTCTCCTCTCTCCTCCTTATCCTCCACCCCCCTCTAACCCCCCCCTCTCCTCCACCCCCCTGCCCTCTCCTCTCATCTCCTTATCCTCGACACCCCCTCTCTTCCCCCCCCCCCCCCCAGAGGTCCAAGATCGCAGTGTACGAGAAGATGTGGGGCTACATGAAGTCAGCAGAGCCCACGGTGTTCACCAAGACGACAGGGGAGGGCGTGGCCCGGGTCAGGAAGTCCAAAGGAAAGTACGCCTTCCTGCTGGAGTCCACCATGAACGAGTACACAGAGCAGCGGAAACCATGTGACACCATGAAAGTGGGCGGGAACCTGGACTCCAAAGGCTACGGCGTGGCCACTCCTAAGGGATCACAGTTAAGGTGGGTGGAGTAACATGACAATATGTTCTACGTGTTGTTATGATATTCCACCTTCCCTGGTGTGCCGCCTTCTACTTCTTCTCTCTCTCTGTCTCTGTCTCTCTGTCTCTCTCTCTCTCTCTCTCTGTCTGTCTCTCTCTCTCTCTCTCTATCTCTGTCTCTGTCTCTCTATCTCTCTGTCTCTCTCTCTCTCCCTCTCTCTCTCTCTCTGTCTCTCTATCTCTCTGTCTCTCTCTCTCCCTCTCTCTCTGTCTCTATATCTCTCTCTCTCTCTTTCTCTCTCTCTGTCTCTATATCTCTCTCTCTCTCTTTCTCTCTCTCTGTCTCTCTCTCTGTCTCTCTCTCTCTGTCTATCGCTTTCTTCCCTCTCTCCGTCTCTCTCTACTCTCTCTCTCTCTCCCTCTCTCTCTGTCTCTCTACTCTCTCTCTCTCTCTCTCTCGCTTTCTTCTCTGTCTCTATTTATCTCCGTCTTTCTCTCGCTCGTTTTCTTCTCTCTTTCTCTGTCTCTCTCTCTTCTTCTGTCCATTTCTTCCCCTCTTCTCTGAGCGTGTGCTGTGTTGCTGTCCGAGGCCGTGGGTCGTGTGTGTGTGGGTCATGTGTGTGTGTGGGTCATGTGTGTGTGTGGGTCATGTGTGTGTGTGCGAGCATGCGGCTGCTGTTAACCTTTCTCTTGCTGTTGCAGTGACAACGTCAGGTAAAGCTCTGTGCTTGTTTCCGTGTTGCTAAGGCGACCAGATCGCATGCTTTGATGCATAACTGCACCCGCCCAACTCTTCTACAACTGTTAAGCGTGTAATGTTAAGCGTGTAATGTTTGACTTCAAAGTATCAGAATGTCATGAAGGGTTTGTTTGTTTGTTTGATGGTTTCAGTTCTGCGAAAAGCAACTGATCTAAGTTTGGATATGACAGGTGACTCTAGTACCTGATATGACAGTTACCTGGTTGCCATGTGAACAGTCAGTCAGTCCCATCCTGGCTGTCAGTGTGTGTGTGTGTGTGTGTGTGTGTGTGTGTGTGTGTGTGTGTGTGTGTGTGTGTGTGTGTGTGTGTGTGTGTGTGTGTGTGTGTGTGTGTGTGTGTGTGTGTGTGTGTGTGTGTGTGTGTGTGTGTGTGGGACTTACAGAGCTGCTGGAACAACACTGTAACACCACCTCCTGATGATACAGGCTCACTCTGCCAGGAAACTCATCTATCATAGAGCCTGGCTGGGCCATACTGGAGGAAATGGACAAATTGAATGGAAGAAGATTGAGTGTGTTTGTGTGTGTGTGTGTGTCTGTGTGTGTGTGTGTGTGTGTGTGTGTGTGTGTCTGTGTGTCTGTGTGTGTGTGTCATCAGAACATGACGATTGCTTTTCTTTTCAGTTACAGTTTGTGTTGCGTTTTTGTGTTTTTTTTTACGAAAGACTTCTAAAGCAAAGCGAGACTGAAACACTATTTCCTGTTTCCTGAACACAGCTTCCACCCCATCACTCTTCTGATTGATCCAATCACTACACACTAGAACACACCGTTCACCAATCACACTCTCTCGTTCCGTCCTGTAAGTCCCGCCCCCCTGTGAGTGCAGAGAACAGAGTCTGACAGATGACGGTACTCCTCCCACTAGCGCCCATGTTGTTTGTAGGATTATCTCCTTCTGTCAGTCACTCTTCCTGATCACCAGGGAAACCGGCCGGCAGGATATGATGTCACAGTGGCGGCAGTTCACATGGCAACCACCTCAAACAATTTTAACAGTATATACATTACCTTTAGATAATGTAACAACTAGTTTAACAGTATATTCATTACCTTTAGATAATGTAACAACTAGTTTAACAGTATATACATTACCTTTAGATAATGTAACAACTAGTTTAACAGTATATTCATTACCTTTAGATAATGTAACAACTAGTTTAACAGTATATACATTACCTTTAGATAATGTAACAACTAGTTTAACAGTATATTCATTACCTTTAGATAATGTAACAACTAGTTTAACAGTATATACATTACCTTTAGATAATGTAACAACTAGTTTAACAGTATATTCATTACCTTTAGATAATGTAACAACTAGTTTAACAGTATATACATTACCTTTAGATAATGTAACAACTTGTTTTCTCTTCATCAGCTTTGTTGTATTTTGTGACGTTGCTTCCTGTTATATTCTGCCAATGTTCTGGTTGATGGTGGGATGAGCATCATCTGGATGGAAATACTGGATTCTGTTGGAGCAGAACACAGACAGACAGATCTCCCTCAGTGTTTATTAAGTTATTATTATTTATATACAAACATACACACAAGTAAAAAATACTCTGTTTAAAAAGACTGAGGTAGAAGAGCTGATTACAAAGTTTTCAGTCAAGTTAGATTAAAAGACATGATTGAAGGTTTTCACCTCTGATCCCTAGACCCTGGTCCTGTTCCTGACCTTTAACCCCACTTGGACGACCTGTCGTCTGTGTTCTGTCACTGGCTGACTGTGTGGGAACATCTGTGAGCGCAGCAATGCTAGTTAGCATTAACACACCTTGACCACTCTTTCTTTAACAACCCCCCCTCCCCTCACCCCCCCCCTCCCCTCACCCCCTCACCCCCCCCTCCCACCTGAATTGGATCGCTTTCTCACCCTCTCACCAAATATGTTTTATCGTTTTCAAGAAGTGCTGTTAACCTGGCCGTGCTAAAACTGAATGAACAAGGCCTGTTGGACAAATTGAAAAACAAGTGGTGGTACGACAAGGGCGAGTGTGGCAGCGGAGGCGGAGGGGAGAAGGTTAGATACCATGTCGACAAAAAAACTCTTTTTCCTTCCTCTTTCTTATTTTTTTTTCTTTTGAACGCGGGTGAAACTGTTGCCGTGGTAACGGGGGCGTCTGCCAGGGGGGTTGGGGTGTGTGTGTGTGTGGGGGGGGGGGGGGGGTGTTCAGACTCCAAATTTGAACTATAACCCTACATATGTGATTCATATGTGGGTAATCTAAAGGACTAAATCGCCTTTGGTATGTTCTGATTGGTTCCGCTGAGCCAATCAGAATCCACCAGTAGTTTTGAGTTGACGGTAACGTGTTCTGATTGGGCACCTGAGGCACTGGCAGAATGTCCCCGTTCCAGGAAGTGATACAGCCCGGGGCCCCGCCTATATGTCTGTAGCTCCGCCCCTCCCTAACCCCCCTGACCAATGAGCATAGAGACATGTAAGTGAGTGGAGCCTCTGGCTGGGTCACTTTGTGAGCGTGCTCTGTTGAGCTCTGTTGACTGAATAACATAATATAACATGTCCTATGATGTTATTTATGTTATTTCCCCCTCCCCCTCCCCCACCCACCTCACACACACGTGGTTTGAAGAACTCCTGTAAACCTTGCCGTATTGAAACTGAGTGAATCAGGCGTCTTAGACAAGCTGAAAAACAAATGGTGGTACGATAAGGGCGAGTGTGGACCCAAGGACTCGGGAAGTAAGGTTAGTCTCCACCAGTCTGGGAACTTCACTGTCTTAATGCACACCCACGCACAGCGCAGGTGATAATGCTGATAATGCAGGATAGTGAAGATGATAATGCTGATAATGCACAGCGCGGATGATAATGCTGATAATGCACAGCGCAGGTGATAATGCTGATAATGCAGAATACTGAAGACGATAATGCTGATAATGCAGGATAGTGAAGATGATAATGCTGATAATGCACAGTGCAGGTGATAATGCTGATAATGCAGAATACTGAAGACGATAATGCTGATAATGCAGGATAGTGAAGACGATAATGCTGATAATGGATAATGACGTTGGTGAACGTCACTGATGATGTCTCTAGAATGCTTGTCATTAACAACTCTTTGAAAGCCACGGTTCAAGGAACACAGGAACACACAGGAACACATACCGCTCTCTCTGCTGCTAGCAAGAAGGCCTGTTCAAGAGAGCTATGTGGCGCAGTTGGTTAGGGGATAGTAATCAGAAGGTCCCTGGTTCGAACCCTGGCTGTGTCAACATGACGTTGTGTCCTTGGGCAAGGCACTTCACCCTACTTGCCTCAGGGGGGAATGTCCCTGTACTTACTGTAAGTCACTCTGGATGAGAGCGTCTGATAAATGACTAAATGTTAAATGTAAATCTGTGAAGATCCTTCAGGAAAACAAGCTCATCTTGGATCACCAATAGTATCGTTCCAGAGCATGCAGCTAATTAACCTAAAGTTTCCTCTCAAAGTTACTTGAGGATCAGTTAAACCTCTCTGATGTGGTTGACTAACGAGAGAGCAACGGCTTCTGTTTAAGACACAACGACGTCTAATTACTCCAGAACAGATGACGGAGGTTAGAAAGCCATCGCCTTCCTAGCGGTGGGATGGAGTGAGTCATTTATGCGCCAGCTAATTGTTTGTCTCTGTAATTGGCTGTCAGGGCATCACAGTCACTCTTAACGAGATAGACATCACACAGTTGGCATGGTGACGCTCAGTTTAGCACAGGTCACAATGTTCAGCGTCAGTGTAGACCTGAAGTTGGAAATGCTGCCTTGTGTGTGTAAATGTTGATTAACGTGGGTGTAGTTTTAGTATATGTGGTAATTTTGTAGCGTGTGTAGTATGTGTGTGTGTGTGTTTTCCGTCACCACCACCATTTCTCTGATTGGTTGTCTTCTGTGCTCCACTCCCCCCCCCTGCTTCCCCACCCCCCCCCAGGACAAGAGCTCTCAGGCCCTGAGCCTGAGCAATGTGGCTGGGGTGTTCTACATCCTAGTGGGGGGCCTGGGTCTGGCCATGCTGGTGGCCCTCATCGAGTTCTGCTACAAGTCCAGAAACGAAGCGAAGAGAATGAAGGTGGAACCATCCGAACACCCCTCCTCTCCTCCTCCTCCCCCCCACCACCACCCCTCCTCTCCCCCCCACCACCACCACCAACACCACCCAGCCCCCAGCTCCAGCCCCCAGCCCAGCCCCGCTCCCAGCCTCACCCTCGGACCCAGCCCAGCCCCAAGCCTCCACAGCTTAGCCCCCTATAGTGAGGTGTTCCCTGAGTTTGGGAGCGATGGGGAAGATAAGATGTAGAGGTGTTATAGGACCCCCCCACCACCCCGTCTAGGCCCCCCCAGATCTATTCTACTGTAAGTAGACTGAGCTTGGAGACGTGAGCGTTGCCGCGCCGACCAAGTGTGTGACAGCTTCCTGCGTTCTCTGTTGCGTGTGCGATGATGTCATATCCGCCGCTTTGTCTGGTGTTGTTTTGGCTGCAGACCATATCGTTGCTGTTGCCTACGACACACACACACATCTATCGTACACACATACACACACACACACTTGCACCGCACACAGACACAAGCTGTGTCAGACGTTAAATGAGAAACCGACCCCATATTGAGTCATAAATTCCTCTGAGCGATAACCATGCAGACTGCAGACTCACAGGCTGAATGTGAACATAAAGCAACTGTCGCTTTAAGAGGTTATTGATTTGGGATTTCCTCCTGAGATATTTCCCCCGGGACCATGAATATTACAATTGTAGACGTCTCCAGGTGTCCCCTGTGTGTCTTTGAGGTGGTTATGTGTTCCAGGGGGGTGATGGAGGCACCTTTAGGGCCTGCTGTTGCCTAGTCAGCTTACCTGTTGTCCCGCCCACATCCATCACCACACCTGTAATAACTGTGCTGGTCAATGTAGTCACAAGCTGCTACAAAACTTTATTGACTGGCTTTCACACTCTCATTTCTGTCTAATTCTGTCTCTCTCTCTCACACACACACTCTTTAATATCTCTCTCTCTCTCATTCATCCCTCTCACTGTAACTTTAATCCAGGGATCACCAATCCTGGTCCTCGAGGTCCGCTGTACTGACAGTTTTAGATGTTTCCCTGCTCCAGCACACCTGATTCTCATGAATGGGTCATTATCAAGCTCTGTGGAAGCCTCATAATGACCCTTTATTTGAATCAGGTGTGCTGGAGCAGGGAAACATCGAAAACTGTCAGGACAGTGGCCCTCGAGGACCAGGATTGGTGATCCCTGCTTTAACCTGTGTCTAATATCTCTCTCTGTGTCTCAGCATATCTCTCTCAACATCTCTCTATGTCTTTGTCTCTCTCACTGTCTCTCTCTCTCTCTCTCTCTCTCTATCCCTCTCACGAATAATGTATCTTTGTCTCCCTTTCTTTAATTCTCTCTCTTCCCCCTACCCCCCCCCCGCCTCTTCCCCCCCCATCCCACCTCCCCTCCCCCCTCCCCCCCCCTCGCTCTCTCTCTCTCTGCAGCTGACGTTCACGGAGGCGATGAGGAACAAGGCTCGTCTGTCCATCACAGGCAGCGTGGGGGAGAACGGCCGAGTCCTGACCCCCGACTGCCCCAAGGCCGTCCACGCTGGCCCCCCCCTGCGCCAGAGCTCTGGGCTGGCCCTGGTCTCCTCAGAGCTCCCCTGAAAACCAAAAACTTCCCAAGTGCCTTATGACCAGAAACCACCCAGAACCCACCTCCACCAGAGTCCAATCCCAGGACCACCCAGATGTACCCCCCCCCCCCCCCCAACCAGGCAGGAGAAGAGGGGGGGGTGGGACTCAATATCGCTAAGGAGAACAGGACAGGCTAGCTGGCGGGAGAGACAGAACACATGCTGGCACTGCTAACAAACAAACAGGAAGGACTTGTGTCAGGGGGGGGGGGGGCCATGCAGGGTCCTTCAGTCACAGACGATCCAGGTGAAATGGAGTGTTTCTAAGACCCCCGAGATCATCCTCGTCTTCTGGGAGAGACAGCAGGAGAAGAAGAGGAAGGGGGGGGGGGGGGTGCTGTGGATGTGGATGTGGACGAACGAACGAGACCAGAAAACTGTCGACTTGAAACATTACCTGTGTGTGTTTATGAGGTGGCTGTGAATTGAATCGCAATCAAGATTGTTTTCAAATCAAATCCTATTTGCTAACAGACTAGAGCAGTTTATAGACAGGAGGAGGATTCGAAACAACCTCATTGAATATCAATAAACTGTGACTTCACCCTCGGGATTTCGACAAGTGGGTGAAAGATATTAGTATTAATTAATTAGAAACAATAACTTTATTGATATACATTAATATATTATTAATAAGATGTGAAGATTAGTAAATATGTATATTCTGTTAAAACAAAAGGAAAGAAAAAAATAATGACTGTATATAGCAGACTGACGTACATGCTTGCTTTTTAACTGTAAATAACACGTCCAGTAGAAGACAGAGGACATCATCTTTAGAGAAATGATTCATCGCAATAACAAAGACACGCCAACTGACAAGAAACTAGAGAACTAAGGAATCTTTGTTAGAAGTTGGAAACATAATTGTACAGTTCAATCGTTAAATACTCAGACTGGGGGAAAAGGGGGCGGTGCCATGAATGGTGACAAGCCCCTCCCCTTTACATACCACGCCCCCTCACTGTGCAGTCGTAGAGCAGGAAGTGGAAATGGGACTCTCATTTCCACCGTCAGAAACTTTTTTTTGTTTTGTTGATCGATTTTTTATTTATTTTATGTTGTAAGTAGCAATTAGGAACTGCCCGTGTGTTTATTTATTTGCTTCTGTTCTCTTTTATCTGAGTCAAGGTTTTTATTTGAACATTTTTATGGAGACTAAGCCAGGATGTTATACTACAGAAACTGAAACCCGTTATGATGACATCATGATCTTTTGAGCCAATCACCTGTGACCTCTGAGACCCAGTGTAGTAGGACTGCGTCTGGCCAATCATAGGGCTGGGACACCTTCTTCCTGCCCCAACCCCCATCCTAACCACCCCACCCCTCCCTTCCCCCCACCCCTCCCCTCCCCTCACCACTCCTCTCACCCCCCCCCCCCCCCCCCCCAAACAAGGATCTCTGTTACCTCCACAGAACGTGATTATGATCATATTCTTATGGTGCCCCATCCTCCACACACACACACACACACACACACACACACACACACACAGCAGAGGTTACCTTGATGCTGAGATCATGGACCAGCTAATATAACTTATACTGGTCCACTGTTGGTCCTGTCATAGGTTCAACTAGGTTCCTGCTTTGGTTTCAAATTGTACTTCTTATTTTGATTCTTTTTTACAAAAACAAAAAAAGAAAATTCCAAAGGAGTCTTACTGCGTCTTTTATTAGGCCTCACTCCTGAGGTCTGGCCAGAGAAGTCTGCTGGAATGGCTCTAATGAGGACAATAAAACCACAAGCTTCAATACTACAGTGTTGGTAACGTTTATTAGCACAGGGCTTTCTGTCTCCCTGATGTTAGCTGGTGGATTATACGGTCTGTACGGCACCACGACTATAAAAATGACAAACGATACCTGAATATCAGAACACAGCCAAGCAATCTGCCTGTTTACAGGAACACACTACAGCGTTACACATGTTCCTTTATGACCTTCTACCCCAAGGGGAACATGCCCTGGAACACTGGGACACAGGGCGGGGCCAGGGACCCACCAAGAGGAGAGGGGAGGGAGAGGGGGGAGCAGGGGGAGGAGGATGAGAGGTAAGAGAGGGGAGAGGAGAGGGGGGAGCAGGGGAGGAGGGTGAGAGGTAAGAGAGGGGAGAGGAGAGGGGGTGGAGGAGAGTGTGTAGAAGATAGGGGAGGGGAGAGGAGAGGAGAGGAAAGGGGGGAGGAGAGGAGGAAAGGGGGAGAGGAGGACATCGTCTGCTGTGCAGATGTGTGGACAGATGGCTGAGAGGAGTCTTCAGCTCCAGGGACAGACTCTTCAAGAGTAAACATCCACCTTTACCAACAGTATCCTGACCTAACAGCTGCAGCAGCAGTAGTGTAGTAACAGAGCCTGGCCACCAGGAGGGGCACATCCCACACTGCAAACCTCCCATGTCCAGATGGCCTTCATCAAATCAGAAAGAGCCAAACACAATGTAAGATATAAACGTATATAACATTTTATATATACACGTAAAATGTAACGTACATTTAATGCAAATGTACACGTAATGCAAATGTTTTTATCCGTCTGTGTATCCGTCATCAGTCGTACGAATTCCCACTTTAGACTGAAAGCAGATTGTGTTGTGTTTTAGACTTTGGCTTCGCCAAAACCTTCAGTAAGTCTGAAAGCTGGAGATCCAGCCTTGCTGTGGACCGTGAGGGATTCTACAAGGGACCTGTCGCCATCTAGTGGTGATATGAAGTAAGTGACACTAGACAAAGTTGCAAAGCAGAGGTCAAAACATTTTGAAAGGTTTTAGTGTTCTTAGTGTTGTTATTAACATAACTTGACTTATGTTCTTACCCTGTTGGCCAGTAAGACAAACAGAAAACAGCAACAACATGTTATTTTGTCAAACACTGACATTTTAATAATAATTGTAATTTGAATAATTGTAAAGAGAAGTCCTTACTACTGTGAATCAGCAGGAATTGCTAAACTACACCCATGTACTATGCTTATGTTCTATATTTCTGCCTGGATATAAAAACAGCTGGTTTTCTATGCGGTACAGGTACACCTATACGTTGCTAGGAAACATGAACTCCGTACAAAGTTCGGTCATTCACCCCTCATGAAGCCCCTCCCTCCTCACAGAATGCAGCAATGTTCTTGTCGGGTGTAGTAACCGTTCTCTGCTGCTATCTTATCGACAGTCCTGATTAACCCTTTAATTTGAGCTCGGTTATTTCTGCTCCAGGTGCTTTCAGAGTCCTCACTAACATCTGAGTTAGGAGTGTCTCTCGTGATGGCAGGTGATCCTGTGTCCTCTGACCCAGCTGCAGCACGTAACATGTTCTCCATCTGCACCGGGTCGAAAGTCACATCCCCGCTCTTATCCAACAGTCTCAGTAGCGGTTCAACTTTACGGTTGTTGTTTGGACGCTCGTTCCAGTACCGGTTGTCCACGACGTGAACTCTGTTTCTGCAACATTCAACCAGCTCCCGTAGATCGGTGTTAGCCTTAATGTGTTCCCAGATGTCCATCTCCTTGTCCAGGTCGTCACCGTGGGTGAACAGGATAACGGTGTGACTGAACATGTGGTTTCCAAACCACCTCTGCAATTGTTGCACCGCGGCCTTGTCCTCTTGGGTGAACCTGCTGACTCGCAGCACCAGCAGGAAAGCATGGGGCCCGGGGGCGACGCCCTCCAAGCCAGATATAACCTCCTCCTTCACTGTCCTGCCAGCCCCGTCCAGGGTGCCCAGGCCCGGGGTGTCCACCAGGGTGAGAGGCCTCCCTTCCAGGCTGCCTGCTTGCACCTTCCACCGCTGGGTGTCAGCGTGAGGGCGGCAGGAGGTGTGGAAGTAGCTCCCTCCACCCAGCAGGGTGTTTCCTGTGCTGCTCTTACCTGCTCCTGTCTTCCCCACCAACATCAGCCTCAGCTTCTTACAGGTTCCTGGAGAGAAGCCAGGGTCAGTACTTGCAGATGCATGCACTTTATTTAAGAAACATTAGATTTTTTTATTTTAAAAATTATATATAGGCTATATGTAGCAAGGCAAATAAATAACACTTGTGGAAAGGTAAATTTGTTGATCTCCATATTTTATTTTTAAGTGATTAAATAAATGTAGTTTAAATCATCTGCCTTAAGAAGATATGTAGGGAATATTCTTCTTAAAAGGACAGTTACACGTTAAAATATGGAAGTCATTAAACACCAGAACTCTATGGTGTTGGAAAAAAAGATAGCCTTGTATCTACTATCATCCAAGTATGTGTAAGGCTTTTTTCCCTGCATGTTCTTTTAAAAGACATACGGAGTCACGTACTTCAAGTTTCATTTTCAAGTTTCATTTTCATTATGGTTTAATGAAAATAGTGAAAAAAAAGCTCTTTACAGAGCTCCGGGTCGAAAATAGTGTCCCTAACCGCAACAGAGTTGAGGTTGGTTCACAAAGTCCAACTGGCTGTCTCTCCCTGACCCGGCATATTTATTACACACAGTTTCATATTAGGGAGGTCTTTGAAGATAGCTTTCGTGCGATAAGCAGAGAACTCCAGACAGACTCCTCTGTTCTTCACTTCAGCAGCTCGTTAGCCTTCTTCCTGTTTCACATAGAATAGGGAGAGAACAGTACACCTGCCAAACACTTCTGCTTTGCCAAGTTCTAATGACTGTATCTAGTAATGCAATATATCATAAGAAATAAACATGGTAATGCAATTAGCTTGTAGCATGCTTTTTCCCACAATGGGCAGCTGAACAGCTACAAGTACACCCTTACAATGTCCCCAGAAATTGTACACTCTGTAGTTAACATTGTATTGGGATTGACATACATTACACAAGGATATTTTACAGAACATTAACCTTGACATCATTTATATTCAGTATATCAATTTCTAGTCTAACTCAATGGAGGTAAACTGCAGTTATTATTTCTATATTCATATTTGATTTAATTTCTTCCTCGTTGCGTTTGGGCCACGGCTACATAAGATGAATATTCTAATGTTCGTAACAGGTAATTGTAAAAAAATTTCATGTAATATTTTGGACAAATAAAACCTTTCTGAAATTGACATTTTCAATCTTTAACTTTTTTTCATCAGAAATTTCAAGAGCAGGTATGGAGTGGATAAAAAAGTATAATATTAATGATCCTACCCCAACAAAACAATTACATTTTTACATTTTTTTACAAGTGCATCCTGAATGATTAAATTCAGCTTTGTCCAAGAATCTTCATTTCGGTGCATCCTTAATTGTGAAGGCATAGGTCTTGCTGTTTTCTCCTCCACGCTGGAAGACCTTCTGGCCTACTTCCCAGGTGTCTTTGACAAACTTCACTGCCTGGCTTGTGACAGAATCCCGGGCCATCTTTGCTGCTTCATCAGGATTGTCTGACTTCTTCGCAGCTCTCGCCCCAATGATCCCCCCTTGGATGCCTCCTGCGGTGGCCACGACCCCGGCCGCCACAGCCACCCCAATCCCTGCAGCTGCCCCCAGAGTTGCCCCCGTTGTCGCAGAGTCGACAGCCAACATTCCCCCGCCAACTGCCCCGCCAACTGCCCCACTAACTGCCCCACCAGCCGCCTTGCATACTACAGTCATTAGATCTTTGCTGTTTTTCTTTTTTCCTTGAGACAGCAGAGGTTTGCACTCTTCATCTTGTAACTCCTGGATTAGTTGGTTAACCATTCCGGCCAGCAGACCCGTCACCAGGATGACGGGCAGCGTTGATCCGAACACCGCACCGAGGAGGGCACCCATCAGCACCCCTGTACCCACGCCCGATAACATCCTCAAGGCCCTGTTCTTCACCCTCTCCCTGGCTCGTCTTCTGATCTCCACCACATCCTGCTTCTGACCTTCCTCATTCAGCTCTGCCTCAATCTTCTTCACCTCTGCCTCGATCGCTTCAGCCATCTTCTGCAGAGCCGGGTTGGTGTAATATCCACCATTCTCCTCCACCATTTTGCAAATGGTTCCTATCAACTGAGACACTTGGTAGTCGTTACTCCGGTAGGGGGGTTTACGAGACGCGCTAGTCTGCAGTGTGTTTTCGATTAACTGGGCCTGAGCTTCATTCAAGCCGTATGTCGCCATCAGCCTATCAACTTCCTGACTGATACTATTGTTCCAGAGTACATTGTCGATCACGTGAACTCTGTTTCCACAGGCCTCCACAACACTTTTGATTGTTTTCAAGTCGTCCATCTTCTGGTTTGTTTGGAGATCATTCGTCCTCAGGTCGTCCTCTAAGAAGTCTTCAATTTTCTTGCCCTTTCCCAGTTTGTCGCCGTGCGTGAAGAGAACAACCGTGTGTTTCCGTGCCTCTTCCCCAAAACACCCCCAGATCTTCCTCACCGTCTCCCTGCTCTCGGGAGTGTATCTGTCCACCTCCAGCACCAGTACAAAGGCATGTGGCCCAGGTGCGCATTCCGTCAGACACGACACCAACTCCATCTTCATGTCCTTCTCAGGTCTACTGGTGTCAAAGATCCCGGGGGTGTCGATCACGACAACCTTCCGCCCACAGACAACACCTTCCGCACGGGCACAGATTTGAGTTTGAGACACGGAGGAACATTTAGTGCCGAAGGCTTCTGTGCTCAGAAGTGTGTTTCCTACACTGCTTTTCCCTGCTCCTGTCTTCCCCAGCAGGACGATCTTCAGTTCCTCTGGGCAACCAGGAAAAAAACGGGGTCTATTTAGAATGCGATTTTTTTTCTGCCTCGATCTACGTTTGATATCTGTTTACAATTTACTTTAGGGCTGTTTATATAGTTTTGCATTATCGATTATTATTGCTGTAAAAAAGTGTTTCTGTATGGTATTTATAGTGATCTTTGTCATACTATTTAGTCGTTATTTATATTTGGTACAAATAAATAACTTCTGTATAATCTCCACTTACCATTCGAGTTTTCCATAGTCGAATCTGTCTGTTTTTCTGTATCAACAGTTTAAAAAGCCCAGTTTATGGAGGTCAGGTGCTATATGGCTTCCTATGCAGCAAAATCACTTATACATAGTGACAATAAGTCCCTCCCACTTTTTTTTAGATCTTAGTGGTAAGTTTCTTTTTTGATTGTAGAGTTTAGTTTTCGCTTTCATAGGAGTAGCCAGAGAGCCATATACAAATAAAAAGAGACCATCTTTTTTAAGGCTCTGGAGTAGTCTAGCAAGATAACACCGACCTTGAAACGTAATTTCCATGGTGTTTTGTTGGCAGGGTTTTACATTAACGTGGATAAAAGTCACTGAAGTTCCCCCTGTAAAGAAAAAGGATCTGCTTCATCATACTTCTGAATGTTGTCACGTGTCTCTGGTCTTCTCTGGATGTGCACTGTTTGTAGAGGCCATCGACAGAGTTCCTGTACATATCAACACCAAGAGAAACATTTGAACACATTTATATTCCTCCGTCAGGAGGGAACCTATTGTTATTGCAGGTATTATTATCAGGATTCCTCCGTCACTCTCAGTATGACAGTTACAGAGGATGTGGTTTTTGAAGTGCTAGCATAGCTCAGAACAACAGCTCGATTTTTGTAAAACAGGAAACATGCAGAGGTATGGATACATGCATTATGGCACAGATTTTTATTTTTAACTGGGTCATCAGTTTTGGAGCATATAAAAATTATGTTGCCAATAGGGAGTCAGGTGGCTTCGTTTTTTTTTTCGCTACTCCTCCTACATGTTTTGCCCAATCTTCCCCATAATTGGCAGTTATCATCGTCAGATGAAGATTTGCAAATGGAAAGTTGGAGGTTTGAGGCAGTAAGTCTCAGTATGACAGTTACAGAGGATGTGGTTTTTAAGTGCTAGCATAGCTCAGAACAACAGCTAGCTTTTTGTAGAACAGGAAACATGTACGAGGTATGGATACGTGCATTATGGCACAGAATAATTTTTTTAACTGGGTCATCAGTTTTGAAGCATATAAAAATGATGTTGCCAATAGGGAGTCAGGTGGCTCAGTTGGTTAAGGCATTGAGTTCATGATTGGAAGATTGTGAGTTCTAGTCTCAGCTGTGGCTTCATTATGTTGTGTTCTTGGGCAAGGCACTTCACCCTACTTGACTTAGGGAGAAAGTCCCTGTACTTGTTGTCCATCACAGATGCCGGCAAGGCCACAACGAGATCCTGGTTCGCACAAGGACTCCGCTCTGCACGCTCACGGTGGATCGTCCCCGGAGCCGTCTACAGCTCGCTGATTTCGTATTGGGGCGGCCGCCTGGGCATCATCCAGACATCATATAGAGTGCCCTCAGCCACGCTAAAAGCAACGGGGCATATGTCTTCGGCAGCGTACGAGCGCATGTACGCCCCCAATGTAATGGACATAATGGGAGCTCAAATGTGTATGTGCTATGAAAGAAGCTGCGGCCATGTGGCCAAGTAATGATGGCAGTGTACAAATAAGTCATTGCAGATGATGGTTGGGTTGGCTTTTTAACCCATAAAGGTAGAATATCTCTTTGGATCTTGGTTCGGACGTGGTGATCCACAGACGTGCTCTGATTGGTAGAATCAATCAGAATCCATAGTTCTGAATCAGGATATCTCCAGAGATGCCCTGTACTACAGGGAACGGTGAACGCTCTGCCGACACATTGTTCGATCATTTACATACGAGACATACCCCTCGCTTACATCCTCAGTGTTTGACGGGTGCTAGAGGAATAGGTCTATAGAGGTAGCTGTAAACCTGCCCCTTTGGATGAGAGGGTAACAAATCACATAATGATAGAATATTTCCGTAGATCTTTGCTTAGTTCTGGTGTTCCGCAGACGTGCTCTGATGCAGTAGCCAACGATCAGAATCCAGTGTTTGAGTCAAGATATCTGCAGAGATACCTCAGGATACCTCGGGAACGGTGGATGCTCTGCTGACACGTTGTAGTTCATTCTGATTTTCATATAGTTCCATTGGGTGCATACACAGCCTTGGGGTCACCGACGGGCGCTAGAGGTCGGGTCTCTAGAGGTAAATGTAAACGTGCCCTGTATGGTTGAGAGGCTACCGGACCAATATCTTAGTACAATGTTTCCGTTAGATCTTGGGCCCGGCACTGGTGATTCGCAGACGTGCATCTGATGCAGTAGCTAACGATCAGAAGCCAGCGTGCGAGTTGGGATATCTCGGAGATACCCTGGATACCGGTGGGGAACAACAGACGCTCT
Source organism: Neosalanx taihuensis (assembly GCA_030340665.1). Classification (NCBI taxonomy): domain Eukaryota; kingdom Metazoa; phylum Chordata; class Actinopteri; order Osmeriformes; family Salangidae; genus Neosalanx; species Neosalanx taihuensis. The sequence continues at coordinate 8,672,020 of CM059310.1, forward strand.
GCTGACACATTGACTTCACACTAGATAACATATCTTTGTGTTCCAGCACTTCAGCTGCCTTTGCGTACATCCATGGTGGGGTACCGGGGAGGTGGTCGGTGGATCTGGCTAGCCGCATTTTCACCTTCCGTCTAGCAAATAGTCCAGACGGAATGTGCGCTTGGGACGGCCCGGTGAACCGCACATCGGATGGTATGTAACACAAAAGATATGCACACTTGGTTTAGTCATTGTTAATGCTAGCATGACCCAAGCATCCAGAAAAAAACACTTGTTTTTTCACCACTAGTACTAAGTGGGATGTCAAGGCTCAGGAGCAGTGGTGCTCCGCTTACACATAGTCTGGTCGTATGTTTGGGGATTATATCTATTGCTCCATGCCTCATGTCATATATGTATGCACGTATGTGTCGCTCGAGGCGGTAGGGAGCGCTTCCCCTTAGACATTCCACTCCGCCAAAGTCAAACATATTCCATGTTATGGTTATCAATAAATATTCTTTATTATCAATCATCACGTGAGTGTCTTGACTGAAATGGGCAAAGCTAATTCTGGAATGACACTCGGGCTGCCCGTGTCATCACTCAGTCGTTCATATCACGTATCATATCACTTATTTGGAGAATTTGATGGCATTTAGGAATAGTATGGCACTTCACATAATCTAATGTTGTTTAGAACTATTTGTTGGTCCCCATATGGTGACTTGCCAGCGTTGTTGTTGTATCTCTTGCTTTATGTTCACAATCGTTGTGTTATGCATTTATAGTTCTTCCATTGGCACTTATTGGTTCTCATGATGTATGATTCACAATCTAAAAAACCCATTGTGTTCGGGGTCTATCACGGTGCTATGCTCAATGACTGATGCTCTTTGTAAAAGCTCTCTCTTGTAAATCGCTTTGGATAAAAGCATCTGCTAAATGAATAAATGTAAATGTAATATCATCATTCATTCACACAACTCAGTATACATTACCTATCATACACTCAGTATACATCATCACCCATTCAGTGCATTATTACTCATTCACACACCTCAGTTCAAATGCAGTAGTAGCTTAAGCACACAGGTGGGAGGAGAGTGTGTAGAAGAGAGAGAAGGGAAGGGGAGAGGAAAGAGAGGGTAGAGGGGAGGGGAGAATAGAGGAAAGGGGGGGAGAGGAGGAAAGAGAAGAGGAGGAAGGAGTAGAGGGAGAGAGGAGGACATCGTCTGCTGTGCAGATGTGTGGACAGATGGCTGGAGTCTTCAGCTCCAGGGACAGACTCTTCAAGAGTAAACATCCACCTTTACCAACAGTATCCTGATCTAACAGCTGCAGCAGCAGTAGTGTAGTAACAGAGCCTGGCCACCAGGAGGGGCACATCCCACACTGCAAACCTCCCATGTCCAGATGGCCTTCATCAAATCGGAAAAAGCCAAACAATATGTAAGATATAAAAGGGATATACAATTTGACCCCCCAAAAATAGATACATATATACATAAAATAGCAAATGTTTAGACGGAAAGCAGATTGATTGTGTTGTGTTTTAGACTTTGGCTTCCCCCAAAACCTTCAGTAAGTGAAAACTGGAGATCCAGCCTTGCTGTGGACCGTGAGGGATTCTACAAGGGACCTGTCGCCATCTAGTGGTGATGTGAAGTAAGTGACACTAGACAAAGTTGCAAAGCAGAGGTCAAAACATTTTGAAAGGTTTTAGTGTTCTTAGTGTTGTTATTAACATAACTTGACTTATGTTCTTACCCTGTTGGCCAGTAAGACACACATAAAACAGCAACAACATGTTATTTTGTGAAACACTTACATTGTAATAATAATTGTAATTTCAAAGAGAAGTCCTTACTACTGTGAATCAGCAGGAATTGCTAAACTACACCCATGTACTATGCTTATGTTCTATATTTCTGCCTGGATATAAAAACAGCTGGTTTTCTATGCGGTACAGGTACACCTATACGTTGCTAGGAAACATGAACTCCGTACAAAGTTCGGTCATTCACCCCTCATGAAGCCCCTCCCTCCTCACAGAATGCAGCAATGTTCTTGTCGGGTGTAATAACCGTTCTCTGCTGCTATCTTATCGACAGTCCTGATTAACCCTTTAATTTGAGCTCGGTTATTTCTGCTCCAGGTGCTTTCAGAGTCCTCACTAACATCTGAGTTAGGAGTGTCTCTCGTGATGGCAGGTGATCCTGTGTCCTCTGACCCAGCTGCAGCACGTAACATGTTCTCCATCTGCACCGGGTCGAAAGTCACATCCCCGCTCTTATCCAACAGTCTCAGTAGCGGTTCAACTTTACGGTTGTTGTTTGGACGCTCGTTCCAGTACCGGTTGTCCACGACGTGAACTCTGTTTCTGCAACATTCAACCAGCTCCCGTAGATCGGTGTTAGCCTTAATGTGTTCCCAGATGTCCATCTCCTTGTCCAGGTCGTCACCGTGGGTGAACAGGATAACGGTGTGACTGAACATGTGGTTTCCAAACCACCTCTGCAATTGTTGCACCGCGGCCTTGTCCTCTTGGGTGAACCTGCTGACTCGCAGCACCAGCAGGAAAGCATGGGGCCCGGGGGCGACGCCCTCCAAGCCAGATATAACCTCCTCCTTCACTGTCCTGCCAGCCCCGTCCAGGGTGCCCAGGCCCGGGGTGTCCACCAGGGTGAGAGGCCTCCCTTCCAGGCTGCCTGCTTGCACCTTCCACAGCTGGGTGTCAGCGTGAGGGCGGCAGGAGGTGTGGAAGTAGCTCCCTCCACCCAGCAGGGTGTTTCCTGTGCTGCTCTTACCTGCTCCTGTCTTCCCCACCAACATCAGCCTCAGCTTCTTACAGGTTCCTGGAGAGAAGCCAGGGTCAGTACTTGCAGATGCATGCACTTTATTTAAGAAACATTAGATTTTTTATTAAAAAAAAATATATATAGGCTATATGTAGCAAGACAAATAAATAACACTTGTGGAAAGGTACATTTGTTGATCTCCATATTTTATTTTTAAGTGATTAAATAAATGTAGTTTAAATCATCAGCCTTAAGAAGATATGTAGGTGAATATATATATATATATATATATATATATATATATATATATATATATATATATATATTATTTTCCCACCCCTAAAACTTCGTAAATATATGGACTACATAGACAACGCCCATGTCAAAATATGGAAGTCATTAAACACCAGGATTCTTTGGCCAGCGGAACAGCCTCACAATGTCCCCAGAAATTGTACACTCTGAAGTTAACATTGTACTGGGATTGACATACAAGGACATTTTACAGAACATTAACCTTGACATCAGTTATATTCAGTATATCAATTTCCAGTCTAACTCAATAGAGGTAAAGTGCATGTAATATTTTTTTTAAATAAAACCTTTCTGAAATGGACATTTTCAACTTTAACTTTTGTTCATCAGAAATTTCAAGAGCAGGTATGGAGTGGATTAAAAAGTATAATATTAATTATCCCCCCCAACAAAACAATTACAAGTTTTTTTTTTACATTTTCAAGTGCATCCTGAATGATAAAATTCAGCTTTGTCCAAGGATCTTCATTTCGGTGCATCCTTAATTGATGGCATTTCTATTAGTTCTAGTAAATGGGTGGTTCAGATCCTTGCGTCTGAAGCTGATGGTAGGTCTAGCTGTTTTCTCCTCCACGCTGGAAGACCTTCTGGCCTACTTCCCAGGTGTCTGTGATGATCTTCACTGCCTGGCTTGTGACAGAATCCAGGGCCATCTTTGCTGCTTCATCAGGATTGTCTGACTTCTTCGCAGCTCTCGCCCCAATGATCCCCCCTCGGATGCCTCCTGCGGTGGCCACGACCCCGGCCGCCACAGCCACCCCAATCCCTGCAGCTGTCCCCAGAGTTACCCCCGTTGTCGCAGAGTCAACAGCCACTGCCCCGCTAACCGCCCTGCCAACTGCCCCACCAGCCGCCTTGCCTGCTGTTTCACCAGTGATTCTTGCTGCTGTCATTAGATCTTTGCAGTTTTTCAGTAAACTCTTCGTCGTGGCAACTGCTACTGGGATTCCTGCACACATGTTTTTTCCTTGAGACAGCAGAGGTTTGTCCCCTCCACCTCGTAACTCCTGGATTAGTTGGTTAACCATTCCGGCCAGCAGACCCGTCACCAGGACGACGGGCAACGTGGATCCGAACGCCAAACCGAGGAGGGCACCCATCAGCACCCCTGTACCCACGCCCGATAACATCCTCAAGGCCCTGTTCTTCACCCTCTCCCTGGCTCGTCTTCTGATCTCCACCACATCCTGATTCTGACCTTCCTCATTCAGCTCTGCCTCAATCTTCTTCACCTCCGCCTCGATCGCTTCAGCAATCTTCTGCAGAGCCGGGTTGGTGTAATATCCACCATTCTCCTCCACCATTTTGCAAATGGTTCCTATCAACTGAGACACTTGGTAGTCGTTACTCCGGTAGGTGGGTTTACGAGACGCGCTAGTCTGCAGTGTGTTGGTGATTGACTGGGCCTGAGCTTCATTCAAGCCGAATGTCGCCATCAGCCTATCAACTTCCTGACTGATACTATTCTTCCAGTGTTTATTGTCGATCACGTGAACTCTGTTTCCACAGGCCTCCACAACACTTTTGATTGTTTTCAAGTCCTCCATCTTCTGGTTTGTTTGGAGATCATTCGTTCTCAGGTCGTCCTCTAAGAAGTCTTCAATTTTCATGTCCTCTTCGAGTTTGTCGCCGTGCGTGAAGAGAACAACCGTGTGTTTCCGTGCCTCTTCCCCAAAACACCCCCAGATCTTCCTCACCGTCTCCCTGCTCTCGGGAGTGTATCTGTCCACCTCCAGCACCAGTACAAAGGCATGTGGCCCAGGTGCGCATTCCGTCAGACACGACACCAACTCGTTCTCCACGTCCTCCTCAGGTCTACTGGTGTCAAAGATCCCGGGGGTGTCGATCACGACAACCTTCCGCCCACAGACAACACCTTTCGCACGGGCACAGATTTGAGTTTGAGACCCGCAGGAACATTTAGTGCCGAAGGCTTCTGTGCTCAGAAGTGTGTTTCCTACACTGCTTTTCCCTGCTCCAGTCTTCCCCAGCAGGACGATCCTCAGTTCCTCTGGGCAACCAGGAAAAAAACGGGGTCTATTTAGAATGCGATTTTTTTCTGCCTCGATCTACGTTTGATATCTGTTTACAATTTACTTTAGGGCTGTTTATATAGTTTTGCATTATCGATTATTATTGCTGTAAAAAAGTGTTTCTGTATGGTATTTATAGTGATCTTTGTCGTACTATTTAGCTGTTATTTATATGTGGTACAAATAAGTAACTTCTGTATAATCTCCACTTACCATTCGAGTTTTCCATAGTCGAATCTGTCGTTTTTCTGTATCCTCTGAGTTTAAAAAGCCTAGTTTATGGAGGTCAGATGCTATAAATGGCTTCTTATGCAGAAAATCACTTACAAATAGTGACAATAAGTCCCTCCCTCTTGTCTATTCTTCTTTCTTAGTGTTAGCAGATGTTGAGTTAGAGATGTTGAGTGTCGTTTTCCCTGTCATAGGTGTAGCCAGAGAGCCATATACAAATAAAAAAAGAGAAAGTCTAGCAAGATAACACCGACCTTGAAACGTGATTTCCATGACATGTTGGCAGGGTTCTACATTAACGTGGATAAATAGGACAAATAAAGGTTTACCTAATCGAATCTAATAAAAGTCCCTGAAGTTTCCCCTGTAAAGAAACAGGTTCAGCTTCATCACATCTTCATCGTGTCTCTGGTCTTCTCTGGATGTCGACTGTTTGTAGAGGCCATCGATTACTTAAGTTACTGTACATTTCAACACCAAGAGAAACATTTGAACGAATTTGTATATATATTTTTAATTATATTTATATCTTATAAACACTCAAATGTGTTTTTTTTGTCTTCAAGTATATATATTACAGTGTAACACGTTATAACGGAAATATATTTGACAAAAGCATCATTTTCTTATCGCAATAAAACAACATATAAGTCACGTATCATGTACACCAAAGTAGCTTTTAGATGGAAAAAATTCAATAAATAAAAATCTGTGTAGGTCCTGAACCATAGATTTATATAACTAGATAGGGTATTGGAAAATGGCGGCCGTTGATTTCAATGAAGTTGCTCACCTGGCGCATACGCGGAAAAAGTTTTTTGACTTCCTGGTTTACTTCCGCGGTATGGGGAATGGAATGATGGGAGGCTGATGACGCTCTGGGGCAATGAGAACGAGCAAGTCGCGTTCTGGACACGCGCTGCGCGCTCATGAGTGCTTGTGGAAGAGTTTGACCGATAATGACGAATCTACACAATCAAATGATGGATTTATAGGACACATCAACCGATTATGTTTTCATAGTCATGGTTTTAGACTATACAAGGTTAATTCGTCTTGTTTGTTTATTTTTTAGTTAAGTACGGATAAAACGAGTCATTTTTATTAAAGTTAATCTGCAATAAAAAATAAGGGATTCTCCACAATACAAGCTGTCATATTTATCAACCAGATGCCGGTAGTCAAATCTGTTTTGTCTATCAATGATCCCGTGTGTGATATAGCCTACGACTTCTTGTCAGATTAAGTTTAAAGTTCTTATCGTTTTATAGGCTGTATCGGCACATTCAAACAGGCAAGTCTTTCTTATTAAGCGTTGTGCAGCTTCTCTGTTTCTTTTACAGCTACGTGATATAGTTTGTATATTACCTGAGTCATGGAAGGAGCTCCTGGACATTAAGTGTAATTCCTAGCCTGGTATGTTTTTATAGTCGACCCTAAAACAGTTTTCTCCTGTACTGAGATGTCAGAACCTATACTGAGCCACATGCTACTGAATAAATAAATACAAATTCCGTTGCGTGGTGTATTTAACATAATTAGGTGTTCCTATGCAAGGCTTTATAATGAAATAAGTTCAGACTTTTCAAAGTAATTATGTGATTTTACTGAACAAATAACGAACATAACATAACAAAAACAACAGACTTGCGACAGTGGCTGAACAGGGTAATGTTCCCGAGACACAGCGGGACCGCGCTTGGGAGTGTAGGCGCACGGCTGTGACGTCACCATAAGAATAAGACTTTGCGGGGGCTTTTCTGGCCTTTAGAATTTTTTTGACGGTTTAAAAGTCCATGACTTAAAAATATGGAATAAAAAGATTTGGAATTAATAGTGGTTACAGCTGTAGGTGTCCTGAGAACCCTTTTACAGGCTTCTCTTTTACTATTAGGGTCTATGGGAAAAATGCTTTCTGGGCCCCATGGGTATTTTATGTTGCAATACCAGGAAGTGGCCACCGGGAAAAATCGGCGTGTCTGCTGAGAGGCAGACCCGGGGCTTGTCCTGAACGCATAAAGGGAAGAGATGCTATTGGACCAGAGAAGACAGAGAAGCTATTGGACGAGAGAAGAAAGAGATGCTATTGGACGAGAGAGAAGCAACTACTGTTCTATTGGTGTACAGGTGTGCAGGAAGTGGATGTTAAACTAAGTTAAAACGTTGTTTTTGTCCCAAAAAATATTTACATTTAAGTCCTATATATGTTCTTTGTTTGTTCCATCCGGCCAAAGTAAATTCCGTGTTTGTGTAACTTGCAAGGCAAATAAAAAATAATTTGGATACGGATTAAAAAGATCGGGTTTAGACAAAAAGGAATGATGACCAACTGGAAATTAAAACAAATATACTGTATACATTAGAGAACTACAGAAAAATAAGCACCTTTGAAAACGTGTCTGGTTATCTGTGATGATGTTCCCTTAGTGTTTGTACTGTGCTTATAGAACAGTACCGATATATAAACATCCCTTTATATGATGCTGTGCGCATTGATCCTAATAAATATCACCGGTATATCATACACTTTTTGTCCTGACGGTTCATTTAGTTACACAACGAGAACAATGTCCCAGAGGTCAGAGGTCGGTGCATGTGACTGGGGTGAGCCCGTGAATCAGGAGGGTGGGGCCTAAGCCTTGAGTCATCACGTCCAGCTGAGCCAGGTACTGCTGCGATTGGCTGGACAGCGTGGGTGGGCGGGGCAGATACAGGAAGCGCACGGCAGCCTGGGAGCTGTAGTCCATCAGCAGGTGGTTGACAGCGGACAGGAAACGCTCGGAGAGAACGGGGGCGTTCTTGGCGTCGTCGGGCTCGGGTCTCCGGCCGCAGAGCTGCGCCACGGCGTCCCAGGGGACGATCTTGATGGAGGCTCTGATCCTCAGCTTGCTCAGCAGCTCCCTGAAGGTCTCCTCCTTCGCCACCCAGCCCTGGTCACCTGACTCAGCCTCCACGCACAGGAAGATCCTCATCCTGGCACGGCGCCACCTGGTGGCCATGTTGAGGACGCAGGCCATCTGGAGCAGGAAGAGGCTGCACACATCCACGAGGGCCCCGGTCCCTGGCCTCAGGAGGTCCAGGGGCCACACGTCGATGGTCCTCTCCGCCCCCTCGGTGCGGCTCTCCCGCCCCTCGCCCTCCAGCTGGAAGAAGTAGCGGCCCAGGCACACGTTCTTGTTCATCTTGATGGCGTCCGAGATGATGCCCACGTACTCGTCGGCGCTCAGCCAGCGAGGGCTCTCCGTGTGGCGCACGGGGGGGAAGTGGGCCTGGAGGGAGGGGAGGTCCACGCCAAAGTTGTCCCCTCCGAGGGAGGAGCCCGGCGAGGAGGAGCAGAACGCTGGGTCATGCAGGAAGTAGTCCTCTGGGGTGCTGCTGTCGTAGAAGCCCAGGACCAGAGTGTTCGGCTTCATGCCTCCTGCAGGGAGGAGGGGAGGAGGAGGTGAAGAGGAGGGGAGGCGGAGATGAGGAGGAGGGGAGGAGGGGAGGAGGAGGTGAGGAGGAGGACGGGAGGAGGAGTGTGTGATGTATGTGATGTGTATGTGGGATGTGTGTGTGTGATGTGTTTGTATGACGTGTGTTATGTGTGTGTGATGTATGTGTTGTGTGTGTGTGTGATGTGTGTGTGTGTGTGATGTGTGTGTATGACGTGTGTTATGTGTGTGTGATGTATGTGTTGTGTGTGTGTGTGTGATGTGTGTGTGTCCCACCTAGTCCGGTGATACGCAGCAGGTGTTGTGTTCCCTGCCTGACAGACAGAGACAGAGTGAGATCCACGAATGCCTTCACTCCCAGCTTATCCACCAGGCTCAACCAGAAGTTATACTGCTGCTGAACGGGGTCAGAGGGCAGCGAGTCTGCAACCAAGACAACACACTGTCATGGCAACCATCCATCCCACCCCAAAGAAATCACCGAAAAATTGGGCAAACATCTCTGATAAACAACAAATGCTTTAAAGAAATCCTGATTTGAAATCATGATTTTTTTTTTAACCTAAGGATTCTTAGTAACAGCTACCTAGATCTCCCAGCTGGACGTGACCCAACACAAACAGGCCTCCCTTCTTCAGCTGGTTCACAAAGTTGATGAGCTGGCAGGATGAGCGAGGGTTAGCCACCATCAGCAGCACCTGAGGCCTCCAGAACTTCACATGGTCCTTCCTCACGTCCAGCATCAGGAGATACTTACGCACCTGCACAGGTGAGAGAGGACACTGATATACTGTACATGTGTGTGAGAGTGTATATACATGTGTGTATGAGTGTATATGTGTGGGAATATGGGTGTGTGTGTATCCACTGTCTTAGTGTGTGTGTGTGTGTGTGTGTGTGTGTGTGTGTGTGTGTGTGTGTGTGTGTGTGCAGACCTGGTGGAAGATGAGCGCCTGGCTGATATAGCCCCAGCTGCTGGTGGGAGAGCGGTAGTGCAGGAACAGCAGCAGCAGTAACAGCAGAGCCACACTGGCTGATGAGTACACTGGGTTGATGACGAACATCATCACCATGCAGCTGACGATACCAAGGAGACACGTGTGCCAGGAGAACAGCTGGAACGTGGGCCTGGCACACACACACACACACACACACAAACACACACACACACACATGCACACACACACACACACACACACACACAGACACACACAAACACACATACATACATGCATATACAGACACACACACACACACACACTGTGACTGACTGGTAAAGATTCACTGTCCCTTATGGTCTGAGAGCAGGATGATTGCAGAACAATGTCAGTGGATGATGTCAGTGGATGATGTCAGTGGATGATGTCAGTGGATGATGTCAGTGGATGATGTCAGTGGATGATGTCAGTGGATGATGTCAGAGCAGGGAGGAGCCTGATAGTACCTGAAGTTTGGAGCAGAGGCCCACTCCAGAGCCAGACAGGCCAGGTCCACAGCAGCGTAGGCCAGCAGATAGAACACAGTGACGAGGCCTGCGATGGTGTTCAGCTGACCAGCAAACACCACACACTGACACACACACACACACACACACACAAGGGGAACACTGTGACACACTTCCTGTGGAAGCCAACACTTCCCTGTAGCCCTTCTAACTTCCTGTTCCTCTCACCTGAGTCAGGCCCCAGGTGTACAGGACCGCCACCCAGGGGTTCCCTGAGCGGGAGGTGACAGCAGCTGGAGCCAGGGGCAAACCTGCAACAAGCAGAAAAAACACAGGAGCGTTACCCAGCAACAGCGTTTCCCAGCAACTTCAACAAAACACGACCAACTTCCTGATTCACGCTTCTGCTTTATGTAGTCATTCATCGGACGCTCTTACCCAGAGTGACTTACAGCAAGTACAGTAACATCCCCCCTGAGGCAAGTAGGGGGAAGTGCCTTGCCCAAGGACACAATGTCATGACACAATGTCATGTTGACACAGCCGGGGTTCGAACCAGGTACCTTCTGATTACCAGCCCGACTCCCTAACCGTCTGACCTCCTGCTTCAGGCCTCATGTGCCCGCCTGTCCTTCACCTGACAGGAAGCTGCGCTCTCTCACCAAACAGCTGGTCCAGGGCCAGGGCGTGCAAGATACGAGAAGCACCAATCAGAGAGCTCATGGCAGCGGACAGGGAGGCACAGTACACCCCGATGATGACGAATGGACGCCACACGTTAATACGCTGGAAGAAGCCGTAGTCTTGAACCAGGAGGGCTCTAACAGGGTTACACACACACAGGAGCAGGGGTTAGATATCCAGAAGAGAGTGAATCCATGTCGTGTCTTTTCCCCCGCAGGAGCGAGGAAGCTCACCTGTCACAGGTGGCGCTGACGAGGAGGAAGAGGAGGACGTAGACGGTGAAGGTGTACAGGACGGCTGTGATGGTTCCTCTGGGGATCGATACGCTGGGGTTCTTCAGCTCTCCTGAGAAGAACACAAGTTTTTGGGTGAAAATAAATGTGCGTAAAGAATGATCCCTTATTAGTCCGAGGTAAGAATCCTACCACTGAACCAGCAGTGATAAGGACCATAGATCATCGATATGAAAGGTATTCTAGTGATGTTACGTTCTAACTCGTTGAGCAGCATTGATACCTGACATGTTAGCGCCCGCCATGATGCCAGTACAGCTGGTGAACATGACAGCAAACACACTGGCGAAGGACATCACCTTGTTGGTGCTGTAGTCCAGCGTGTAGCCAGCTGGGGGAGGAAGAACAGAGAAAAGGAACAAGAAAGACGCTGTAAATAAACGATTAAAAATAAACAACCTCACCCTCCATCTGTGAGGTTTTACTTCCCCCCCATCGTCGATAAACCTCAAAAGCAGACAGCTAAAGCCCAGAGGTTGGTCTAGCTCTGCTGGATTTCTATGAATCAAAGCCCAAGGCCACACTTCTATACTTCTCCTACAAGTTATCTCAGAAACAGTCGCAGCGCAAAAGTCACCATCCATCATCAAGTCACAAGATATTTTTAATCAGACAGTTTTAATACACGCCAACGGGATATCACAGGTGTATTCCACTGCAGATCAAGAGATTCAAACCTCCCTCCCTCCTCTCCCCCTCCCTCCTCTCCCCCTCCCTCCTCTCCCCCACCCTTCTCCCCCCCTCCCTCCTCTCCCCTTCCCTCCTCCCTCCCACCCTCCTCTCCCCCTCCCTCCTCACTCCCACCCTCCCCCCCTCCTCCCTCCTCTCCCCTTGGTTGTTCAGACTGAACCCAGACACTCACAGTACAGGTTGTTTCTGAGCGTGGTGGCGTTGAAGCCCGTGTAGCTGACGTTGTAGACGTGGGTTTGGTTGCCGGGGCCTCGGTGAGCGATGACGAAATCTTGGGCCGGCACGATTAGCGGGCTGACGAGGATGGAAACCACGGTAACGGTCACCACCAGCAGGATGAGGAAGGCGGTGCGGGCGTAGATGTGCGCCCCCACCAGACACACCAACAGACAGAGCAGCAAGATGGCTGAGGAGTAGATCACCGTGAACCAGTAACCCTGAGGCAGAACGCGCACCCCGCCCGTCTCCATCAACGCTGCCGCAGGGGAACAAGGAGAAAAACATTCAGGCTTGTTCGAACCCAGAGTATTCTACACATGGTAGGACGTTGTTAAACAGGGTTGAGACAGGTGACATCAACAGGTAGAACAACTTAAAGACACACATAACACACCTGGGTCTTGACCAAACACATCCAGGATGGCCTCCACCAGCCCAAGGACGTACACCCCACAGGCACACACCTTAGCCAGGAAGAACATGAGGCCGATGCTGCCTCCAAACTCAGGACCCAGCGAGCGGCTTATCATGACTGGTTCATGTCTGTCAAGGAGCTTCTAGCATGTGTGTGTGTGTGTTGGTGTGTGTGTGTGTTGGTGTGTGTGTGTGTGTGTCTAGAGTGCAGGGTAGGATACAGTAGGCGCCCCCTCCCTGCACAGCTCCGTTAGTGGAGATGGCACAGATGGACAGGATGGTGAGAGAGATGATGGTGTAGGCGACCACCAGCATCATCAAGCCCTGCAGCAGACCTGCATGGCCTACCACAAAACCTGGAGAGACAAAAACAAACACAACAACAACAACAACAACTTTATACAGCTTCACATCACTGCCAATTAGACCCCCTGCTAGGGTCATATACAGGAGTATTAGGATGGTATACATTGAATTATGCTTCATTTAGCAGACGCTTTAGCTGATGCAAGGTGTTTCCTGTGAGTAGTTAAAAAAATCACCCCAACGTAACCACATCTCAGTAACCAAGCAAAGCAGCAAAAACAAAAATACATGTACTACAGTGAAACGATGACAGTTCAGCTACAGTAGTACACAGTAAAGTTCAACAACACGAGTACAACACTACTATAACACTAATACAGCTTTGAGTACTAAAAATACCATTTACGATAAGAACATACTAGAAATGATCCGGCTCACCCGTTCGTAGAAAGAGTATGATACTGAACATGGAGAGGATGGTGGGAACCATCACCCCGAAGAAGGTGTTGAGCTTCCGCGGAGAGGCAGGGGGGGCCTGGGTGTCCCCCAGGAGCCCAGGGTCCCCAGAGCCCAGGCAGACCGGCAGACCACACACCCCATGGGAGAGGAGGGGAGTCCGTTCAGACATCTCACTGTTGCTTATAACCTGCTTTGTGGTTCATGTAAACCTGTTTGACGAGAAACAGAAAAAAATATTTTGGAATTCTTTCACGTTGAAAAAAATCCAATTGCAAATGAATGTTTAACACATGACGTTCAAACAGAAGGTATAAGGTTGACTTTTCACACCTTATTCACAGCATAGATACTTTAATACAAGGCAGTAACTATCCTACTAACCCTTCCTGCATAAATGAGCTGCAGTTTAAGCAGTATTCAGATCAATAACCTACCGATCAGGCAGCACAGTGTGTTTAGGACAACACTGACACACAAAGGTTACAAGTTGTGTTCTTAGATCATCTGAAGTCACGCTGGTGTATAAGTCGCAGTTTAATAAGCCTTATTTTAGCAGCCATCCAGAAAAGGGGAAGTAGATTTCTTATTGCGGTATCTCCTCCCCGCCAGATGTTACTGTATCTAATCCGCCACCTTTGAATTTGCATCGCGTACGTTTTTTGACGTGGGATTATTTTGTGTTATGAAGTGTGCATAAAAACATAAATACATCAAATAAATAGCTCACCTTTGGAGCATGCGCAGTTTGGTCCTGGGTGATCAGTACTTCCGCGTGTTAAACTTCTTCATTTGAAAGATTTAGTCTCAGTTTCTCCAGGACACTGATGTCCAGGGTTAGTTCACTCCTTCAAAATGTGCATTTAAACAGTCCGGTGGTTTAAAGTAACTCTGCTAACAGTCAGAGAATCAAGTCCCCGTACGGACATTGAACTAGGTTCTTCACCGATGCTCTCATCCCTAATATTCGGGTTCTCAGAGTTGATCACGGGACAGTAACGTGTTCATGTGACTCAGAAGAGGGGCAGGGGGGCGGGGGGGGGGGGGGGGCAGGGAGAGGCAGGGTGGGCAGGGGCAGGGAGAGGCGGGGGGGGGGAGAGAGGCAGGGGCAGTGAGAGGCAGGGGGGGCAGGGGCAGTGAGAGGCAGGGGGGCAGGGAGAGGCAGGGGCAGGGGGAGGCAGGGGGGGCAGTGAGAGGCAGGGGGGCAGGGAGAGGCAGGGGCAGGGGGAGGCCGAAATATATCACAAATACATGTTAATGAAGGGTGGGGCTGTTTCTAGGAATATAGACACAAAAAAGCATCAGTTTGTTGTTGCAGCCAAGTGTGACTATTTTACTATTCTACTATTCTGTCCTATTCTATTATACTATTCTAATATTCTGTCCTATTCTACTATACTATTCTAATATTCTGTCCTATTCTACTATACTATTCTAATAGTCTATTCTACCATTCTGTCCTATTCTACTATACTATTCTAATATTCTATTCTACTATTCTACTATACTATTCTAATATTCTACTATTCTATTCTATACTATTCTAATATTCTATTCTATTCTACTATTATGTCCTATTCTACTATTGTATTCTACTATTCTGTTGAAGGTCCATTCAGTGAGAAAGATGATTTTGTAAACCATGCAACTGTGCCTTTTTATACATTAACATTACAGATGTTAGAACTATGTAAAGAAATAAAATAAAGCTTCAAATTTGAAGTTTGTTCACAGAAAAAAACTGTTTTATTAATACTGTGAATATATTAACTTTACAGTAAATGGTCAATCAATGTTAGTAGGGTTCTTAACTGGAAAATACATAACATAGTAAACTGCTGAATCAAGACTTTCATAATTTATTAACTACATTAATTTGTTGTTTGAACAAAATAAAGGTAATGACAATGCATTTGTTAGCATACACTTTTATCCAAAGCAATTTACAGTACAGGAGGATTTGACCCTGTAAATTCTTCGTCTACAGTCAAATACTCTAACCATTGGGCAGCACGATTCCTGCTACGCTCCAACATTCTAGAATTACATCTACCTTATAATCATCTTCATCATGCACAGATAAAAAAAGAGATCAAAACCATCTTATACACACACACACCAGAAGAATAAAAATGAAAAGAAACATAATAACTTGGCAGATGCCTTTATCATAAATGACTTCCAGGGGTGATTTGACTGATTCAGTATCTGCAGTGGAATGCTTTACCCCTGACCTTGCATCTCTCTACACAACCCAATAAACATCACAAATTCCATCAACATTAGATTGATGCGGCGGCCTTTAAATATAATGTTAATAAAAATTGTGTGTGTGTGTGTTTGAGTGTAAGGCAGGGGGGGAGACAAGTTACTAATACAAACTTTCAAAAAGCAGGTAGGTCAACGTTATAGCACTCATGTACAATACAGCCCACTCCCCTCCTGAACATCAGTCTGATCAAGTAGAGTCCATGGACTGAGAGCTGAGATGAGGCCAGGTGTAAGAGGGTCCAGCCTGGAGGAGGGAGAGTGAGGGGTGGGGGGCAGCAGGGGGCTCAGGAGTGTGGGTCAGCCTGTGTTTCTTCAGCTGCCCCAGCTCCCTGAAGCAGCACCCACACTGGGCACAGCGGTAAGGCCTCTCCCCTGTGTGGATGCGCTGGTGCTTGTGCAAGCTGTCCAGATGACGGAAACGCTTCTCGCAGTAGCGGCAGGGGTAAGGCCGCTCCCCCGTGTGGATGCGTTGGTGCGTTTTCAGGCAGTAAAAGCGGCGGAAGCCACGCCCACAAACGTTGCAGCGGTGAACCTTGTCGGAGGTCTCTCTCTCCATCTGCACAGGGCCCAGGTACCCAGGGTCGACTCCAGGCATGGGGGCGAAGCTCATCAGACTAGCCTCTGCATCGGCGTCGTCGATGGGGACGGTGATCTGGGCAGGGTGCTGGTCTGGAGCCTCGGGGTTGTGGGGGTCCAGAGCAGGCGTGTCTGAGTCGTCTTCGATCTTCACCTCTCCTCGTTTGAGCTCCTCGTCATCCAGGACCTGGATGAGATCTAAGTCCTTCTCGTGACCAGCTGGGGGGTTCATCTCAAACTCAAACGTGGGAATTTCCTCTGGGACTTTTGGTTCTTCTTCCACCCCTGGTTGTTTTCGCCCGTAATCGTCTCCATCATGTACTGACACTTTGTACTCTGAGAAAAAGAAAATTGTGTTATTAAGTCTTAACTTCTGATCCCTAACTGAGATAGTAGCAGCAACGAAACAACATGTAGAACAACGTCTAATGCTCTCACATATCAAATGATTTTTTATTTTTTTTATCTAAATTACCTTTTTCTGCGATCCCATCGTCTGTAATGTAAAACTGACTTTCCGCCTCTTCGCCTGACTTCTGGGCCGGAGTTTCAAGATCAAACTGCGGAGTTTTCGACGACCGTGACAAGTTGGAGGTAGAAGCTCCTGAGAAAGGAACCCGCATCCGTCTGAAACTGGATACACCGACGGTCTTCGGCCATTCATGCTGGATGGTTGGCAGGCAAAGTCCTACACTGGGAAGTGATCTGGAAAACTGAGATCTGGTAGATGAAGACCTAAAAGACTTCTGCACTCTTGCAGTTCCTCTAAGCAGGTTGCGTGGATTCACTAAACCAGGAGGAGGTGACAGAGACTCAACTGAAGCCAGACTTTCATTTGATCGAGACTGATTGTGATCGAGAAGTAAACATTGTTTAATGTTTTTCTCGGCTGCCGTCATGTAATAACGCACAGCTTTCAGTTCACTCTCGGTTAGTTCGAGTCTCTCTTTCAAACTTTGATTCTCACGATGAGATTCGGCTGCGGCTGTTTTGACTGCGGATAGTTTCAGTCCGACAACTTTTGCTGTTTCTTTTAAAACAGTTTCTACTGCACATCTCACGGCCTGGTCTATTGTTGATGCAAGTTCATACTTAAGGAAAGACACGTTTGCATCTAAAGTTAGACTCATGGTCAGACTGGAGGAGAGAGACTGGAAGAGAGATTAAGATAATAATATTGTTAATATAAAACTAGACTGGAGCAGTTAACCCGGCAGAACTACACTTTTCTATAGCTTAGATTAACTAGTCTGTCTAAAAAACACACATATCTACACGAATGTTTACAAATCATAGAGTTCCATGACTTCAATATAGCAAAGTACGATTGAATATTAGCTCGCTAACAACAAGAATTCATGTCCCAAATACAAAAATTTACGGTTTGTTTTGGAAATGTTCGCTTAGTGATCTCCCTTTCCGCGCGACATGATGACGCCACGTCGCCTGGTTATGACGTTGCGTCATGTAGTTTTTTGTGACCATATAAGGAATCCTCCCCCCCCCCAAACTGACGTGTTCGTCTGCGATTCATTAAAAGATCTCGTAAACAAAATAATCGTATGACACAATTTAACTAGCCGTACTTCAGATGCTGTCGATTATTAATTCTCTCTAGGCCCTAAATATATCCTGCATTCCACCTTAATTCAGTGAGTCCCTCACTCACTAAATCCATAATATGTAAAAACAAGCAGCATCTACAAGCAAAGACTCCAGTTATCAAGTTATACTTTCACTTAGTGTCTTGTGAATACATTCATTTGTTAATTTTCTTTTAAGAACTAAGTGATCTACAGACATTTAAAGCGCCAAGGTTGTGAAGTGACATCAACTGTGATATACTGACACTTACAGGCAGAGCAAAGGAATTACAAGGAAATTGACACGTGATAAATTTGAGCATTAAAACCCATTTTGATGATAAATGTTCATAGAGCTCATCGCGTTTGAAGTAAAATTCTGTTTAGTGTAACATGTTTGGACTATGTGTTTTCAGTTTTACAATGTACAACGGGGACAAGTGGTGACCCAAATGATCATATCACGCTACATGTCATTCTGCCAATAAAAGTACAAATTGAAATACAGAATTTTCACAAATAAGAAAAAAGTTTTAGTCTGGTGATAGGGCCATTAGATAAGGTTGCGAATTTAAAACCAACCCAATATTGTAATTTTTTTACTCGTACAGTTATGTGTGTGTGTGTGTGTGCATGGATGGCGATGGAACTGTGTACGTGCATCGTTGCGGTTTGTGGTGGACATATAATCCTTGTGTCCATCTCTTTGCTCAAGCCTTTGCTGTTGCTAGGCAACCCATCCTCACTTACTACAGTCGCTTATGGAGTCTGCAGAGGGCCAGTGCAGGTGGGACGTACCAACGTCTAGTTTAGAGGGGGGTGGTGGGGGGGGGGGGAGGAGGGGTTGCATGGGCCTGTATATGATATGGCAGTCTCTCAGGCTCAGAATGTTGCATCTGGAAGGCCATTCTCTCTCTCTCTCTCTCTCTGTCTCTCTCTCTCTCTCTCTCTGTCTCTCTCTCTCTGTCTCTCTCTCTGTCTCTCTCTCTCTGTCTCTTGTCTCTCTCTCTGTCTCTCTCTCTGTCTCTCTCTCTCTCTGTCTGTCTGTCTCTCTCTCTCTCTCTCTCTGTCTCTCTCTCTCTCTCTCTCTCTCTCTCTCTCTCTCTCTCTCTCTCTCTCTCTCTCTCTCTCTCTCTCTCTCTCTCTGTCTGTCTGTCCCCTTCCTGATCCTTAGGTAGAGAGGCTGAATCCCATATTTCTTGATCCCACAGCTGATTGTTCTGAACTGTCTCACTCTGGTCAGATCTTCCTCTGAGTTTCTGGGATGAAGGTGTGTCAGTTTGTGCACAGGTGCAGGACAGCCCAAGGTAACCCTGGACAGGATATGACATCATCTTATCAGGTCAAACGACTGAAATTAAAAGTTACAGAACAACCAGTCTCTGAGTATTCCTGCTCCGCTAATTAACTCTGAACCACAGGGGTGTGTGATCACCTCCAGGGAGGGTACTGCTTCAGCGCACGGTCTGTACTGTGCAGTCTTAATTACACAAAACACAATCAAAGCTCAGAAGATAGCAAGGATGCATGGAACCAAGACCTTTTGAATTCCCTTCACCTGGTTTTGGAGAGGGGGGGTGGGGGGGTGGGGTGCTCAGTTGACATTTGTCTTAGTGTGAGACAGAGTGTCCTTATTGTATCTGTGAACTCTTAGCAGACCTTAGTAGGGGTACAGGACGCTTCTCCTGTCGACATGTGAGTCTGCAAGCTGATGCTTTTCTGAATCTGCAGTGGATGGAGGGACTGTTCTGCTAAGCATCAGAGGGGGCGTTGTAAAATGGTACAGTCTCCATGAAATGGGTGTGGTTGAATCGTGCCTTTGAGATCTAACGTTTAGGAAGAGCAGAACCGGGTGATTTTATCCTAAATTTGTTATTGCACGTATTGGTACATTGCTTGAATACAAAAATATATATATTACTATAATACAACGTGTATTATTGTGTTCTTGGTGATAGATGCATCGATGGGTTCGTTTCCTGCTCCTCCGGCAAGATAGCCTAGTAGCTTTTTAATAATATTCTTTTTTATTTTTTCCGCTCAAAGAGATCTGAGCTCCGAATGCTTTGCGATTTATTCAATAATTCATTTTTTTTGTCGAAGAAGAGGCGACCGTCATTACGAAGTGAGAAAGGGAGGAAGAGAGAGAGAGAGAGAGAGAGAGAGAGGAGGAAGAGGTGAACAAGGGAGGAAGGAAATACGGATCCATACATACGGAGTAATTTTGGAGACAGAGCATTATTTGTGTTAATTTCATCCAGATCTGATGCATGTTCTCCTGTAAAGAATGCAGTTGTTCCACCATCTTTAGACTAAGATGTTTTTTTAGCTGAAGGTCTCTAAGAGTCAAATCCTTCCAAAGAGGAAACAGGAACCAGAGCCGATCTCATCTTTTCCAGAGGATCCAGAGGAGACATGGTTTCTCTTTCTAAAGCTGTAATGTTCATTTGTTGAAGATTCACCGAGCAGAAGAAGATCCAGGGTGGAGAGTCAAATTCATCTTCCTATTTTTTTTTGTCACAATTTTTTTTATAGACTACGAGGGACATTAAACCACTCCTGGCTTTTTTGGGGGGTTAAAACATTGTTTCCAGAATTTACTCGACAATAACCAGCAACCATCATCGGAAACATTTCAGGTATCCATCCATTCTGCTGTCACTGATACTGATGTAAGATGGATGATGAAGACTGGCCCTCTTCATCGCCAGGCTGATCACTACGATCAAATTCATTTCCACCCTTTAATTGTGATTATTGGAACATGGATTGTGTAGAAAATACACTAAACATATCTTGTGAGCCTCTTTCAGACGGTCCTTTTGCACAGTAAAGCCTCAGTCTGGGTTCATGCAGATCCTGCTGCCCATTCTGCGTTTTGCATAGCGGCTTGGAAATATTTCTGTTGTCAGGGCCGGTGTCATTTACCACGAATTCCCAGGGTTCAATGAAATAATGCTGTTTGTAGCCAGGGACTTGGATGTATTCACCATGAAACATGCACACGGTGGTTGCTGTCTGTATTTGCTCCATTAGGCCATAGTCTGGGAGGCTGGAGGCTGCTGCAGGGGAGGAAGGGGACAGGCTCAGTTCAGACTGCAGCCTCTAGGCCCACAGACCTCCTCTAGTGCAGCTTTCAGCTCCACAATGCTGTACTCTGACCCCTTCAAATCACCTTTTATTCTAGCAGTTTGAGGCAGTACGAGACAACGACGCAATTGATGCATGTTTTACTTTAGTATCCAGACCTGTTCAGCCATGGAATCTTAACAGTAGAGTCCAGCGGTGCTTTTACTGTGAATGTAAGGGGTGGGGCCACATTGACATTTTGCATCATTTTGCTACTAGAATCTAAGCATTGACCCATGACCTACAATTTGTAGCTTGATTTAGCTATTTAAGCCAGGCCTATGTACATGTTATAATCAGATTATATATATGGTATATAAAGGTTACTTATAGATATGGAAGGACTGTGTAATGTCTTTATATCCAAGTGTTCCAGTCCCACATTAGGAAGGTTTGTCAGCCTTATTCCAGACTCTTCAAGGCGCCAGGCAGGAAGCAGCGATTTAACACTGTCGTGGTTGAGGGAAAAGTATAGGGCCATTTTCTGAACGAATCTTACCCAGAATGCCTCTGGTTCGCTAACGAACCTGTTAGAATAAACCTGTGGATGTAAGAACACCCAGAATCCCACACTGGAAGCTGCTCACCTGTGATGGGCCCTCCTGCAGTTGTTAGTTTGGTCACCTGGGACCCTAAGGGGGGGGGGAGTAGTTTTGTACCTCTGGTGAGGAGGGCTTCCCATGTGCCCCACCCCCAACCATTCTTTATTAGCTAAACGAACCACTGTGCTAGGAGACTAGGAAACACTGATTTCTCCCTGTTGCCCTCCATTAGTGCTGTGAGATCCACCGAGTGGGAGATTCCCTAAGGGAACAATGACTGAGATAATTGCTCCCTCACTAGTAGATGTTGTGTATGTGCATATTCCTGTTTATTTATACCAAGGCCTCAAAATATTTGGCATAAAGATTCAAACAAATAATATGGAAAATATCTAGATAAGACTTGGTGTTTCTAGGTTAGGGTGGTGTGTGTGTGTGTGTGTGTGTGTGTGTGTGTGTGTGTGTGTGTGTGTGTGTGTGGTGGAGGGGGGTTAGGTCTGATCCCAGTGTTAGACCTTAGACCAGACTGTGGTATGTAGGGATGCAAATGCAGCAGGCATTTCAGAGGCTGGTGTTTCTGATGAGAGATGGATTTGAATAGGAACACAAACCCATGCAAATCCTAGGGCCTGTTCAGAGAGATGGGGTTATTCTGAAACCGTTCTCTGGGAGGAGGAAGAGGAGGAGGAGGAGGAAGAGGAGGAGGAGGAGGGGCTGGTTTACCTGATTTATCAATTTGTCCACAACAGATCAAAGTTACTATCACCCTGAAACATCAGAAATAATACACATCTAAGAAATGATTTGATGTAGTTTTTAGGTAAATCACCCACATACAGTATGATGATCCCTTTCCTTAATTAACGCTGAATTTTGCTCTCTGTAATCCTAATCTTGTTTCCCTGTATATCAGTTCTAGTTCATAGATAGCAGAGCCCATTAAATGGCACTCTCCCTTTTCAGATTAAACCAGATTACAGATTATTTTCCTCAGTTAAACCAGACAAGGCCGCCCGGCCACAAACAAACAGATTATACTCTTAACCTGTTATCACCCAGAGCCCTTTCCTGCTAACCCTATAAAACAAGAGATTAACCATCACATTGAAGTTAATTTATGGATAATTTCATCTCGTATTAGCGATAGTATTTCTGGATGCTATGTGTAGGTATTATGATGAAGACACCATGATATTTACATGTAGTCATTTAGCAGACGCTCTTATCTAGAGCGACTTAACTACAGGGGTGTTCCCCTTGAGGCAAGTATGGTGAATTGCCTTGCCCAAGAACACAATGTCATGTTGGCTCGGCCAAGATTCAAACCTGCAACTTTCTGATTACAAGCCTGATTCCCTAATCGCTCAGTCACAGTGGTGTCAAACTCGTGCCATCGAGGACCAATAGGGTGCAGGTTTTTGTCTCAACCAAGCACTAATATTAACACAGTGTTATTTTTTTATATATATATTCTGTATTTTATGTTTCAATGTTGTTTTTTGGCCTCCTCTCATGAGGAAACCCTAGTCCCACATTAAACTTTTGGCCATGCTCCCTTGTGTCTGATTGGTTTACCTCTGGCCACGCCCCCTTGTGTCTGATTGGTCTCCCTTGTGTCCCTAAGGTGACTGAGAGCTTCGTCTGCCGGCCAGGGACCAATCCAAGATGAGTGAGCTGGAGCAGTTACGCCAGGAGGCGGAGCAGCTGAGGAATCAGATCAGAGTGAGGAGGGAGGAGGAGGGGGGAGGGGGGAGGGAGGGAGGAGGAGGGGGGAGGGAGCAGGAGGGGGGAGGAGGAGGATGGAGGAGGGTGGAGGAGGAGGATGGAGGGTGGAAAAGAGGGGGGAGGGTGGAGGAGGTGGTGGGGGAGGAGGTCCACCTCAAGTGTGTTGGAAGCTATTGGTTTAGTGTAAAGTGTTTGGAAGGTGCAGAGTTAAAGTGTGTTGGGTTAGTGTAAAGTGTGTTCAGCAGAGTCTCTGGCTCATTCTGTCCTCTCTCCTCTTCCAGGACGCCAGGAAAGCATGTGGAGACTCGACTCTGACACAAGTGAGACACTCACCAGTTAATGTGGAAGATGTCCCATCTGTTATCTCCTCACCTGTTATCTCCTCACCTGTTATCTCCTCACCTGTGATCCCCTCACCTGTTATCTCCTCACCTGTTATCTCCTCACCTGTGATCCCCTCACCTGTTATCTCCTCACCTGTTATCTCCTCACCTGTTATCTCCTCACCTGTTATCTCCTCACCTGTTATCTCCTCACCTGTGATCCCCTCACCTGTTATCTCCTCACCTGTGATCTCCTCACCTGTTATCTCCTCACCTGTTATCTCCTCACCTGTGATCCCCTCACCTGTGATCTCCTCACCTGTTATCTCCTCACCTGTTATCCCCTCACCTGTTATCTCCTCACCTGTGATCCCCTCACCTGTGATCCCCTCACCTGTTATCTCCTCACCTGTTATCTCCTCACCTGTGATCCCCTCACCTGTGATCTCCTCACCTGTTATCTCCTCACCTGTTATCTCCTCACCTGTGATCCCCTCACCTGTTATCTCCTCACCTGTGATCCCCTCACCTGTTATCTCCTCACCTGTTATCTCCTCACCTGTGATCCCCTCACCTGTGATCTCCTCACCTGTGATCCCCTCACCTGTGATCTCCTCACCTGTGATCTCCTCACCTGTGATCTCCTCACCTGTGATCCCCTCACCTGTTATCTCCTCACCTGTGTTGCTGCGGTGTGTGTGCTAGATCACAGCAGGTCTGGACCCAGTGGGGAGGATCCAGATGAGGACGAGGCGCACCTTGCGTGGCCACCTGGCCAAGATCTACGCCATGCACTGGGGCACAGACTCACGGTGAGTCCAGGTTCACCATCACACACGTACACAGGCACATATCTTCGACAAGAAACCCACTAATAAGTGACAAAAAGTCCGGCCCTTTCTTACTTTCCTACATAGGACAATGTCTTAAGTAGGAAAGGTACAGATTATGGACATTAGCTTTTATCTTGCCCCTTCTCGAAGATATCTGCATATATGGATGTGATTGGTTGAAACGCAGCTTCGACCAGTCACATTTGATTGGCTAGAATGCAGTCAGGGGCTTGTGCTCTTGGGGTGAACAGCACCACACCTCCCTGTCGGGTTTTCCACATCCTGGTCTGATCCCAGTCCTCTATGAGGAAGATTGATCTGGGAAAAGTCTGTTCAAATGTTCCAGCTGATGCTGGAGATCAGCTGATCTTACCTGAGGATCTTCTCTGTGTTTTCAGACTGCTGGTCAGCGCCTCTCAGGATGGAAAACTCATCATCTGGGATAGCTACACCACCAACAAGGTGATGACCTAAACACACACACATCCACAAACACACACACACATTTACAAACACACACACACACACATATCCCCCCCACCACCAAGACTAATATATGAGCTTGTGCCCGCAGATGCATGCCATCCCCCTGCGCTCTTCCTGGGTCATGACCTGTGCGTACGCCCCCTCTGGGAACTACGTGGCTTGTGGAGGCTTGGACAACATCTGCTCCATCTACTGCCTAAAGACACGCGAGGGGAACGTGCGAGTCAGCAGGGAGCTACCTGGGCACACAGGTAGGCGGGGCCAGAGTCACTAATCAGGGAACCTTAACATCAACACCTGGATCGCTGACAAGTTTACTTTGGGGTGACTTTCTTATGAGACATGTCTCCTGTAGTGTGAGCTGATGTGTGTGTGTGTTCAGCTCTGTACCAGGTGTGTGTGTGTTCACCTGTGCCAGGTGTGTGTGTTCAGCCCTGTGCCAGGTGTGTGTGTGTTCACCTGTGCCAGGTGTGTGTGTGTGTTCACCTGTGTCAGGTGTGTGTGTGTTCACCTGTGCCAGGTGTGTGTGTGTTCACCTGTGTCAGGTGTGTGTGTGTGTGTTCACCTGTGCCAGGTGTGTGTGTGTGTTCACCTGTGCCAGGTGTGTGTGTGTTCACCTGTGTCAGGTGTGTGTGTGTGTGTTCACCTGTGTCAGGTGTGTATTCAGGCCCCAGAGCGATCCTTAAGTCCCAGTTCCCTAATCACAGGAAGATTTCAAACTCACATGGTTAATTAGTCACAGGTCAACAAAAGCATAACGAGCGCAGGTAGTGAGCCGAAAGCTTGTTTATTCCCCAGGTGTGTTAACGAGCTGGGAGGGCGTGGCCTATGTTTTAACCCTCTCCTCTTCCAGGTTACCTGTCCTGCTGTCGCTTCATCGATGACAATCAAATCATCACCAGCT
Source organism: Neosalanx taihuensis (assembly GCA_030340665.1). Classification (NCBI taxonomy): domain Eukaryota; kingdom Metazoa; phylum Chordata; class Actinopteri; order Osmeriformes; family Salangidae; genus Neosalanx; species Neosalanx taihuensis. Next base: position 8,697,691 of record CM059310.1, read on the forward strand.
CAGGAGATACGACCTGGTGAGTCCCAGAGAACCACAGAGGGGGGCGGGGTCTGTTCAGGGCTCGCCACAGGTAACATTTCCCATTTGTCTCCCTCCCAGTGCATTGTGGGACATCGAGACGAGCCAGCAGACTACGGTGTTCTCGGGTCACAGCGGTGACGTCATGAGCCTGTCCCTGGCCCCGGACTTCCGCACGTTTGTGTCGGGGGCGTGTGACGCCTCCATCAAGCTGTGGGACATCAGGGACAGCATGTGCAGGCAGACCTTCACCGGACACGAGTCTGACATCAACGCCGTCTGTGTGAGTCCTCAAGCCTGAGAGCAGGGGCTGTAGGGTTAGCAGGGGCTGTAGGGTTAGCAGGGGCTGTAGGGTTAGCTGGGGCTGTAGGGTTAGCAGGGGCTGTAGGGTTAGCAGGGGCTGTAGGGTTAGCAGGGGCTGTAGGGTTAGCAGGGGCTGTAGGGTTAGCAGGGGCTGTAGGGTTAGCAGGGGCTGTAGGGTTAGCAGGGGCTGTTAGTTTTCTCCTGGTTTTCTGCCCCTGTTCTGGTTGTGAATCTAAACTGCCTTCATCTTCCTCCCTCCCTCCCTCCCTCCCTCCCTCCCTCCCTCCCTCCCTCCCTCCCTCCCTCCCTCCCTCCCACCCACCCACCCACCCACCCACCCACCTACCTTAGTTCTTCCCCAACGGGAGTGCGTTTGCCACGGGTTCGGACGATGCCACCTGCCGTCTGTTTGACCTGCGTGCCGACCAGGAGCTGAGCCTCTACTCCCATGACAACATCATCTGTGGGATCACATCCGTGGCCTTCTCCCGCTCCGGACGCCTGCTGCTGGCCGGATACGACGACTTCAACTGCAACATCTGGGACGCCATGAAGGGGGATCGAGCAGGTGAGGGGGGAGGGCGGGTGAGGGGGGAGGGCAGGTGAGGGAGGGGTGGGTGAGAAGGGGGGTGGTGGGTGAGGCGTAGAGAGGGGTGGGTGGGTGAGAAGGGGGGTGGTGGGTGAGGGCAGGTGAGGGGGGAGGGCGGGTGAGGGAGGGGTGTGTTAGAAGGGGGGTGGTGGGTGAGGGCAGGTGAGGGAGGGGTATCCTTGGCACTTTCTAGCTGCAGTGAGATTTCAACACCTGATGACTGGAGGGAAATATCCTAAATATCAAAAATGTGGTGATTATAGAGATCTGATGAGGGGGGGCAGTAATGACACCAGGAACCAGGGGGGGCAGTAACGACACCAGGAACCAGGGGGGGCAGTAACGACACCAGGAACCAGGGGGGGCAGTAATGACACCAGGAACCAGGGGGGGCAGTAACGACACCAGGAACCAGGGGGGGCAGTAACGACACCAGGAACCAGGGGGGGCAGTAACGACACCAGGAACCAGGGGGGGGCAGTAACGACACCAGGAACCAGGGGGGGCAGTAACGACACCAGGAACCAGGGGGGGCAGTAACGACACCAGGAACCAGGGGGGGCAGTAACGAGAGCCTCTCTGTCTCCAGGTGTGCTGGCCGGCCACGACAACCGAGTGAGCTGCCTGGGAGTGACAGATGATGGCATGGCCGTCTCTACTGGGAGCTGGGACAGCTTCCTGAAGATCTGGAACTGACAAGCTTCATGACGCACACACACACACTCACACACACACACACACACACACACACACACACACACTTGCACACTCACGCACACAGACACACACACACACACAGATACACACACACAGACCATACACATCTATTCACATCTCACACTTTGGTACACATAGTATGCACACTGTATTCACACTGTACGTAAGATTTACACACACACATACACACACAAATTGAAACATTTTACTGTACATAATATATATATCGCCAATTAGATATGAGTTTACACAAATACACACACACCACATCACATTGTATGCAGGAAGAGTCCACTAGAATACAAACGCTCCCAGATGAAACTACAATCCAGAGTTACACACACACACACACACACACACACACACACACACACACACACCAACCACTGGAATCACAGCGTGACCAAACTCACATATGCTCAACTAAAACATATTCAAACACGTATGATCTCATTTCTTTTGTTTTGCTAATAACATGTATGCCCACAACCACAAACACAAACAAACACACACATACACAAACAAACACACACACACACACACTCTTCCTGAGAAGATCCTGATCTAAGTGGGAGAAGTTATTGGACTATTTTTATTTTTTATTTTTATGTTGGTTTACTGAAGTCCCAAATCTCCTTGGCCTTAGTAACCATGCTCGCCCTAGCGACAGGGCGTCGCCCTAGCAACAGGGCGTTGTCACGTGAGGCAGTGCAGAAATGAACAGCACGCGACTCTTTAACCTGAAAATATAACCGCCATGGAAGGGAAGAGAATCCGCAGAATGGATCGACTTTAAAGAGACACAGTTAAAAGAATATTAAGATAAAAACAACTTAAAAAAACATTTCTTCTGGCTCAAACTAAATGCTATCATGTAGTTACTGTTTTTATAGATATTTACCCCCACATATATAAGTAAATATATGATAGTTTTGGTTTCGATGTTTTCGTTGTATTCATTTTTTACGCCTATTTTATTCCTGTTTTCCCAGTGTGCCTCAGATACACTTTAAGGATAATTATTAGAGAATAATGATGAAATTAAAACAAAATGAAATCAATAAAACGAGAGACTCATAAGGTGAACGAGAAAAAAAAAGAAACTGATAATTTAGAGACAACTCTCAAATGCGCAGGGGGGCAATATTCATATGTTTGACTCTGTCAATATATTATGTCAACTTTATGATAGTAAACATTGTACATACTATTAATAAATACATCTAGCCTCTCCTGCCAGATCTTTCTGGGTGCTTTTCTTGTTCTGAACTGTTAAGTTTTCATGTTTGATGTTATGAGTTGTTTAGACACAACATATCGTTGCTCAAATCACCGATTGACATCTGAAGATGAAATCAATGGTTTTATTTTTGTAATTTTTTCTCCAAACAATTCTCCATTAAGACTTTACACTTTTTGAGTTCATTCAACACAAAAACATTTTTTCAAACTTTTAAATGATCATCAGTTCATGAAATACAATCTAAAGTTAACCCTTCAAAAACAAAACACTAAACATACAGTGTAAAGATATTTTCATTTTTCCCCAAAAAAACGAGATTATTGTAAAAGGATCAGTATAGAGATTATAGATTAGCCATCAATCATCCACTCTCAGATTTAGTTCCAACAACATTAATCTGGATTACAAATCCATGAATCCAAATCATAAACATATACCCTCCAAGGAGTCTTGAAGTGCCTGAATCCTGTTTGCCTACTGATGCTGATCCAAATCATTCATGAATGTTCATACTTCATCAAAGGCAGTTTACTGGGATGAAGTTATGGATGCAAAATGACAGATGCCGTCTCCATAGATACGGGCCCACTCACATCGTAGACGGAGTCTTTCCCGGGAGAGGAGTGGGAGGCGGAGTCTGTAGGAGAGTGGGAGGGCTGCACCACGTCAGGCAGGTTGGTGTAGCCATTGTGGCTCCTCTTCTCTGGTGTCTGGAGGGAGCAGGGAAACCCACCAATCACAACCCTCAACCTCACAACATGTCCTCACCTAGACGCACATACAGGTGAGGTCTCTCTGTAGAGCCTCTCTAACGCCCCCCCTCCTCCCCCTCTCCCCCGGGCCTCCCCCAGGAGGTGACTCACCCTCTGCACCAGCATAGTCTGGTCTCCGTAGCCTCCCGCCTGCTCCCCCTCCCCACCCTCCCTCCTCCTCCTCCTCATGCACCACCATGGTGTTAACTGAGTCTGAGTCAGCGTCACGAGGCTGTGGAGGAGAGGAGGAGAAGAAGAGTGGAGGAGAGAGGAGAAGAGGGGAGGAGAGGAGAGAGAGGAGAAGAGGGGAGGAGAGGAGGAGAAGAGGGGAGGAGAAGAGGGGAGGAGAAGAGGGGAGGAGAGAAGGAGAGAGGAGAAGAGGGAGGAGAGAGTAGATAGAGGGGAGGAGAGGAGGAGAGAGTAGAAGAGGGGAGGAGAGGAGGGAGAGAGGAGAAGAGCAACAAGGTTGTTAAACTTGATCACAAACCCCTCAGGACAGTAGCAAGAGGAACACAGACAACATGTTTTTCTCTGCTGACCGAGGGTCCGAGGGGCTCTCCTCCTCCTCCACCCCCTCCCCGCTCTCGCTCTCCTCGCTGCTCTCGCTGCTGTCTGACGAGGAGGAGTAGTCGTTGGCCTTCAGAGGAGGTCGAGGAGGTTCCTCAGGACGCTCCTTGGAGTACATGCCGTGGTCCTGAGGAGGAGGAAGAGGAGGTTCAGAGAGGAGGAAGAGGAGGGTTGGAGGAGGAATAGGAGGAGGAAGAAGTTACAGATAGAGATGAAGAGGAGAAAGGAGGTTTAAAGACATGGGGAAAGAAAAGCAAAGATGAGAGTTGCTAGGAGACGAGAGATAAACATACTGATCCAGGAATACTGTGGTGACCTCTTAATACAAACACACACACACAAACACACACAGTGTGTACTGACCTCTCCTATGGCTCTCTTGTAACTCTGTAGCATGAGGGAGTGGTCAGACAGGAAGAGGAGGAGTCAGCAGCAGGAGGGGGGGGTTGGGGGGGGGGACAACAGGAAGCAGCCATAGACAAGAAGAGAAACAGGAAGAGGAAGTTAGTGCAGGTGTGTTTCCCAAAAGAGGCAGTGCAGATAGGAGATATCCCAAGCGGAAAAAAAGGAAAAGCGTTCACTTAAATCTGGTCTCCATCTTCTAAAAGACGGCTTACATTT